>JAQGBQ010001116.1:0-13389 GCA_034698485.1 Vertagopus arboreus
TATATTCTTTGCGTAGGTAGTATTGCATTCAATTTTTTGAAAGAAAAAAATCTATTTGTTCTTTTTAATATCTTGAGCTTTTACAAAGAAAAACAACAAATTTTATAATATACTGCTTGGAATTTTAGTCTTAT
This sequence comes from Vertagopus arboreus, assembly GCA_034698485.1. Lineage (NCBI taxonomy): Eukaryota > Metazoa > Arthropoda > Collembola > Entomobryomorpha > Isotomidae > Vertagopus > Vertagopus arboreus. The sequence continues at coordinate 135 of JAQGBQ010001116.1, forward strand.
TATAATTTTTTTCAAGAAAGAACATATTGAGAAACGCAATAGAAATGCAGAAGAGTTGTTCAAATCTGTATTTATTATTTTTTCTTTCTGATTGACAGGTTTTGGATTCGTTACTTTCCAGAACGAGGATGTCGTCGACAAAGTCTGCGAAATACATTTCCACGAGATAAACAACAAAATGGTATAGTTTTTTATCCTTATTGTAACATGCCTGTATAAATTTCGTAGAGAAATGTGGCATCTTTATTAGGAATTTTACAGGGGGCGATAAATCCGAATAGTTTGTCTAAGCAGATTTGTAATGAATTGATAGGATGTTTCAATTGCACAGGTGGAGTGCAAAAAGGCTCAGCCGAAGGAGGTGATGCTGCCGGCGAACATGGCCAAAACGAGAGCTTCAACGCGTGGAGCGAGCTATGGTGAGTTCATTCTAATTCCAGCACTTGGCGCGGCCGCGGCCCATGCGGCTCCAACTTCCATCAGATACACTCCCTATGCGATCCCCATTGCCACAGCCTCGGCGGCTGCCACCCACTCGTCTTCCTTGTCAGGCAACTCCCGGACCCATCACATCCTGTCCGCTCTTGAGCATACTGCCAGTCCGTATCTGACTTCGAAAAATGTCTTTGGGGTTTTTTCAAATCATCATAATAATCATCATCATAATCAGACGGCTGGCATTACCATCAATCCTATCGGGCTAACTATGCTTCCCATTCAGGCAGTGGGTATTTGAGATAGAGCTCATCCTTATGTTCATCATCCATATTAGCCCTGGCTCGTGAGGATGTTACATGGTACACCATTCTCCAAATGTACATAGGGATAGCGTTGTTATATCGCCGCAAATCGTATAACAAGATATATTTCACTCGACCTGTTAATCTTACCAATTTTAATGGGACTTTTAAAAAATCATAAGATATGTTTTAACCCCTTGATAGTTTCCATTGCAGCATGCATGGGATGAAACAGAAAAAATGTTCAACGACGTAGAGCATATTTCCAAATCCAACAAGCAATATATAATTGAGTCTGGCACAGCAATATTACGAAAAAATAACCTTGTGAATTTTGAGATTCAGACAAATTTATTTGAATCCAGTTCGAATTGTTGTGTCTTCTTCTGCACCCCTAGTTAATTATTTTATTATACATGTATTTTGAGGTATATCATTAGTGATATCGAGAATCTAGATTTAGATAGTTGTACTATTTTAGAATCATGTACTTGGTTACTGGACCATTTATATAGTGATAGTAAAGTAGCTCATTAATGGGAAGAGTAGTAATCCAGCCAGGATGGCCATACGAAATTAGTCCGTCTCAAAAAATGCCGTCTTTGTTCTTTCATAAAAGAGTCTCGTTTCCGGCCTAAAGAGGAACCAAATACACCTCATCTTTCCGTCATGTGATTGAAAATCAGGTAGTATTTATCAAGGTATTTGTATTTGAGTCGAATAGGGTAAGGTGTAGCCTTACATAATGTTTAGACCATTAGCTGTACACATATCTTTAGGTAGGTATATAGTCAGTTCAGATTCTAGATTTTCTAGGGATAATAGGTTTTTGCAAGAAAGCTCAATTTCTAGTGATGACTGAGCTACCTTTTTTAGAAGGGTGCATGAAGATAAAAGTTCATACGCTGTTACAATTGTATCAGAGAGATTAGTGCCAATCAGTCTTTAGTACTTTACCTGAGTATGTTCGTATACACAGAGAAAAAGCATACATATGAGATTGTTGCATATCCAAAAAAATGTTACCCTTGTATTCAGAACAATATCTAGGATACATTCAAGAATGCCAAACAGAGAAACAATAAATCTGACGAATCAAGTCATCATTGATTAAAGCCTTGTGAAATGAGCATACGGATCAATGTTCATACCAAAAGACACCAATCAAAGACTTAGGTTGTGACGGGAGCAGGTCTATTTTTCTAGAAGATAGAAATCTATTCTGTTTTATAGTCGTTTGTAATGAAAACTAGTCTTCTACATAGATTAGAGTTACTTCTGGATCGTGTAATAACATAGAGTATACATATTAGTTATAGCTAGCTCAAGAACAAGTTCACCAGGGCTTAATTTCTTAACCGTTTGCCTTAGTTATGAGTCAATATTTTAGAATTAAAAAAAAACTCTTAGGGTTTCCAATTCAATAAACAGATAAAAGTGCAGGAAAGGGAAAGGGCAAATATGTTTTTACAATGCTGTGCTTAAATCATAGGTTAGTCATAAAGGATTGAATTAAGCGATAATTCGACTATGAATAAACTGCAACTATAACCAAAAACAATACATTTGATGCGTGCTTGTCGTATAGGCCAAATAATCGTAGATTTTACTAGTAGATTAAAATTAAAATGTGAGTGTTAATTGTTAGATAGTTAATTGTGTACTAAGAAGGATGGAAGGGGGTGGCAGCAATGGCATTGGCGGGTTTGGTACACTATCATCTTTCATGGTTTGAAGAGATTTTTCTTGTTAAAAATATTTGGGTTGGTGTTGATGATGGAGTTGAAATGGGATTTTTGGGGGTAGGTTTGTTAGTCTAAACGTTGAGTAATTTTTCTTAAGAAAAAGTATAAAAAAACAGTATTTAAATTTTAATATAACGTAAATTACTAGTAATCGGTGGGTGTTTACTCAAGTGCTCACTTTGTTTGTACCTCTAATAATATTGTGTAGCTAGTGGCTAGCTTGTTGATGATGATCTAAACGTATAAGCTATAACCATTTTCTTTAATGAGGATGCCAGTCAATATATAAAAATCCGTAGTTTTTATTTTTTGAGTAATGAGTGTTGTAGTAGTAATATAAATGGAATCTTAGTCAACTCTACCGTAAACCGTAACAAAATTAAATTGGAGCAAAGGTAAAACTTTGGCTGAATTTTATTATTACCTTAGAGACGTACTTGTTATTCTCATACGTTTGTTGTTGATGTTGTCTGTCACCTTACCTTCTACCTTTGATTCGTACTCGTAACCTAAGTAATTGTAGGCGTATAAATTGAAAACTTACAACAGTCCTTAATTACTACAATTGAGAGTTCAACTACACAGAATATAGATTTATCACTCTGTAATTTACTATTTAACTATATAACCGAGTTAAACATCGGGGCACGGTCGGTCTAATTTGTTCGACCGGACCTATATACGTTGATCGTAGTGAAAGTCGTAATACCAAATTAATTGTAGTTAGTGATGTAGGGTAGTTGTTGTCTCATAATCGGACGAACTTTCTGGTCGTAGCTAGTTCCGCTCGTTGTATAGACTGAGTCAATAAATTTGATCGGTATACTTGAATTTACTCACGTGTCTCCAAAATGCCTTACCTTTTGCATTTAATGTCAGGTCGTTTGTGTTCTCCATGGTGTATTTTTCACTATATTATCCTTACTACTACTTGAACCATTTTTACCACACTATAGAATAATACAACTTACTATAAACTACCTAATCTGCTAATCCATCTGTCCGTGTTAACGCTCTTCTGTGTGTTATAGTTCGTGGATTTACCATAATTTCTTATCTTTCTTCACCCCACGACCCGTGTGTCTCAACAACGTACACTCAAATCCCATAAAATCTCAATTAAAGAACCCTTTGGGGCACTCTGCCTCAAGAAAAGACTCATCAGCTTTCACTTTTACCTCTTTAATGTATTCGGCTGTATCATAACAATCTACTTTGAGTTATCTGTTTTTGGTATTTCATCTTAGAGACATAGTAAGAGAAAACTTATTAGTGCCTATTAGTTAAAAATCACATCTGCGATCTCTTCTTCCCTGGATGACGGATATCTTGTTGGGGTCGTTCGTGATGGTGAATAAGACGAAGCGAAGATCCCTTTGCCCCCTCGGCAGATGTTTGAAGAATTAGAAGAATCCCTCGATTATTAGTCGCCTTTACCTCATAATTTTGCATCCAGCATACCAAGCATAAATGTCAGTTTGCACTGACACTCCATGACGGAATTAGTTATTATCTGATGGATTTCACCTAAAAGCGTTTGATTGCATACGAATAATCTTCATTTGATACAACTCCACGGACGTTTTCGCAAATCCCACTTCTGACTTCACTAACCCAAACTTTGACTGATCAATTATTGCTCGAATGACACAGCACGAAACATGTTTCTATAACACACAATCCCCGTACTACCAACCATTTCCCTCATAAATCTTCCTCCTGTTCGATATTAAAGAGTTGTTAGTTGCATTGAACCGAGTTTTAAAATGATGTATTGACTGAGGACTTGATATTTTTGTCTCTTTTTCCTTTTATGCCGCTCGCATTATTGTAGATTTAATGTGGTCTTTGGGAGCGTTGCCTGATGGTATGTCAACAATTAAAAATGGTTTGATATTTTTGGAGCCGTGTGGTTAATACTCGTCGGTGTACAGCCAGTTTACAAATAATTCAGTACCTTATCAAAAAAATTCAGTGTATCTTATCCATGTAAATTTATAAATATTGTAGTCCGCCATCCGCAGAGGCAGATGTGTATTCTTTAAAATTCTTAAGGATGATACTCCGAGATAGCCTATTATTAGCATTATTATATTATTATTGTAGTACAGTTGGTAATATTATTGGAAACGTACATACACCTATTATTATTTCCCAAAGACTTGTCGTTTTATAGAGCAGCCGTAAAGCAGAAGTAATTGTGTCCTTTGCAAAAAAAAGTGTATTACGCAAAATAACAGGTTGGCTTATATATTCACCACTGGCAAAACTTGCAATGAATGCAATCTCCATTGATGGACTAACAAACAGTCGATGACACCATTGGAGAAAGTACCTTCCCCCTGTTATTAACAGTTTTTCCATTGTAAAAAATGGATTTTGTTGCTCGTAAATGCTTTCTTATGAATCATTGACACTTTGACAGTGAGTCTCAAGGAGCAGGTACTTTTTCTCTTATGCCATTCCAATTTGTCGTAAGTAAATACAAAACTTTTTGCTAATTGAGATTTTTTGTCGTCTGTAGTGATAGTCTAGGTGTGTTCTTAATAATAAATAGTTGGTAGTAATGTGAGATGGTAATGACTATTTTTTTTATGCAACTGATGCAGTAGTAGTATTAACATTTTGTGGTACACTTAAGCTATACTTGGTACATATGTATAACTTTTTGTTTGAAAACGTAGGCCTGTCCTTGATGAGAATATTAGCCACACGTGTCGTCTGAGTAGATTTCTGTTTCCAATATCCGGTCTCTCTGTTCTACCCCCTGTGTTATTACATTGTGTGTCTGGAAGGTTTTTTTTGTTTAGAAAAAAAAACTGAAAGATTTTGAACAATGCCTGACGGGTTTTTAGAACACACGAAAAAAGCAGGATGTATTGTTCTTTAACACTATACATAGAAATACGCAATGCCATCGGTTGAATGATGTTCCATATGGAACTAAAATTAACGCATTGCATATTTTCTGATTGTAACTCTTGTTCCTCGGCACATTTGACTTTAACACAGACAGCAGCAGCCGGGTTGGATATTGAAAGCCAGAAAGTAATGATAGTGAACTAGTCACAATAGTCTTAAAATAATTTACTCGTAGTGATTTATAGACCTAGTGTATTTTAGCGTAGCGGTGATTTTTTTTATAGTAAATTATAAATATCTCGGATTTTTAATTTGAAATGCGAGACATTAAAAAAACAACTTTATTTATACTGCCTCTGATTTTGAAACCTTTTTAGATCACACACTTTTAACCTATCTTACCTCAATAGAACCTTGTCGTATTATAAATTTCCTCTGGTCCAATTTAAACTTATCTTGCATGATATTTTTTCTTTCTCTAATCTTTTTTCTCTCAAAAGTGCTGACCGTGTATCCAAAAAGCTGTTTTTACACTGATTCTGATCTTTCTGAGCACTGTATTTTTTGGTCATAACCCAAAGTTCCATAGACAGTAGTGATCCACCCCTTTTTTATTTTTCTATCTAGGGTATAAAAAAATAATATTTATTGCTTACGAACTGGACCTTTCTCTAATGTCCATGGTGAAATAAATTTTTTTGATTCTTGATTAGGCTTTCCAGCGGCAGCATATGCAGCGTATGCAGCAGGACGTGGATATTCGGGATATGCTGGATTCGGCCTACCGTACCCGACAGGTACCCCTTTATGCCTACCTTATCCAATCGACTGTCTGTACTCTATGAAACTGTGAATGCTGGAATCAGTGCTATTCTGGTCTGAAAATCATTTCATTCTTGCTTCACACTCAAAAAGAACACACGAGATTTATATTTAAAAAAAAGTGTAGTTAAGTCATCCGTTGAATAGTATCAAGACAGGGCAGAAGTTATTTTAAATTTATCATGATATAATATTTATACTTCCAACTTCGAATATTTTTCTCATGACCACAACGAATGTTAAGTTTTCTAGTACATACGTGTATATATGGCGTTTTACTCAGACTATTCTTATCTCTAAGTAACGTACCCTGTGGTGAATGAGTTTTATTTTAGTTTAGTAAGCCCGAACGTGTTTGGAGTGACAACTTTTAGTAAGGTGTATGAAATAGGACAAAAATAGTCTGTGTAGTTCGTAACCAACTTTGTATTCTATCTCTACTGACTAATGATAAGCAAGCAAAAACAGCTCTCAACCAAAGAAATATCAGTAAGAGTACCTATTAATGGATTGCGTTGGTATCAGTCGGTGTGTGCATAGGAAAATGAGTTACCAGCAGCAACTTCCCCGAAAATGTCTATGTAGAATGATTTTAAAACGGAGATAGGAACATTTGCCAAGTGATTCTCATTTCATAATTAACTCTGAATTCATGTAACACAGCATTCTCATGCTCCAACATACTTATTATTTCTGTGTTATATCAGATATGCATCCCTACGTATATAGCTACCACAAACCATCTTTGTAGTAGGTATGCAAACAGTGAGGACAGGGAATTATCAGAATTCGGTGTGCGATCATTATGATCTACGCTTACTTACCAAAAATAACTACATAAATGTATACAAGACTAAGGCGATAATATCCTTAGCTCCAGAATTTCTTGAGCATATAAGTAGGGGCTAATAATTTGATTCCCTTTGCAGATTTCGTACACACACAAACATTATATTGTAGAGGGAAATTTTCATACAATGCATTTGTATGAAGAGAATTTATATTGTAGCCAGTCAGTCATGAAACATTAATTAAGAGTTCACTAGTCAATGGAACTTGAAATTGTTCAAGCCTCTGCCGGTATAAGATTCATGATACGAAGATACAATAGAAGTTGACATTAAACAGGACATAAAAATACGTACGACGAAACTATAATTATGAAAACACAATATGTTGCAGCTAGAAATCTTGGCTCCAACCCTATAGAAATTACTTACAATTAGCCTCATAGTTATCTTTAGATCATCATGCCTACTTAAACTTAATTGATAAATACCAAAATATTGGATTGTAAGATGCAAAAGATGATAAACTTAGTCTGTGTAGAAGACGTAGTATTTATTTAAGCTTGGATCTTCTCATCTTGACAAGAGAGAGAGAAAACACTGTAGGGTGTGTCACCAAAATAAACTAATGGTTATTACATGTACACGGAGGTAAAAAATATATATAATAGGTACATTTGCATAAACAACTTCACAAGTAATCTAGATTCTCTTGAAATTCAAAGGGAAGAACTCCGGTTAGATAAACTCCCTGGTGACTTCGCATTATCACTCTTCTCTATTGATGGGTGCTATTGCTCAGCTCATTAGTTTTTTTTCTGAGACTCGTCCGTTTTTTGTCTTGAATTGAAAAAAAAATCAATGGAGAATCCGTAAACATTACCTATTATACTGCTCTATATGCCAATGAAATACGATAGATTGGTCAGGCTTTTTTTTATATAAAAAAATACTTAAAGTACACCCAGGCCAGACATGAGTATGAAAAATAATGCTGGCTTAAAGTTGGATCTCTGTTTACAACGCCTTTAACGATTTCCAAATGGGATGTTGATTTTTAAATGTTTTTGTTTAAATTTTCATAAATTTCATTTTTAAACGTAAACTTTCGTTCTTTCAAGTTTTTCAAATATTTCGAGAATTTCTGATGAGGTTCAAGTTGTAGCATTAGTAAAGGTATTGTTCGACCTTACTATTTGTGAGCTCTGATGTTTCTTCCTAAGATCGAGTAAACATTAATCAACAACTAGCAGATTTTTCTCATATAACATTAATTGGTGACATGGTAGTCCAGTTGGACTGATGCTTTAGAATGGTCGAGAGAGATCAGGGATGTTATCCCAATCCCGTCATCTTATTTTTGTGGAATTTCTATACAATCTTTATAAAATCATGCAGTGTGTTACAAAGTTTTTACAGAAATGTTTAATGCTGAGTGACGGTGTAACAAGTTGTTTTTCCTAACATATCAACTCAAAGCTTTATTTTGTTATTCATTCCTTGATGAGAGAAATCTAATCCATGAAAGAGTGTTTCTATGATATACTAAATAATGTTTAGGAATCCATAAAAACAATTTTGTCCTATCGTCACAGGAAGATAGGTTTTTTCATAATGTTTATGAAACCGTGAGTCATATTAAGTATACGAATGTTGATCAGTCAGTATCAGTTGCAGTTGCTGATCCTGATTGTTTTAAGATAAAATAATATTCTACATCAGATTCAGGTCGCATGAAAGACTGCCTTTTTCCACACACAAGAATAATATATAATTATTAGGTAATAATAAATGTAAGATACTTTCATCAAGCAACTACAGGAAGATGCGACTTGAAAAAATGATGGTTAATGTGAGTTTTAAGAACGTAAGATTACAAATATATATATATATGTATATGTAGAGAGAGAAAGAAAGAAGAAATGTGTGTTGTTTGTTCATATAAATTCCTAGAATCATAATTAATTTTTTAACGTTATGATAATACCAAATGTGGTGTGAAATATACGTAAATATTATTATGGAATAAGAAGAAAAATTACCGTTAGAGATAAAAAGCTAAAATTACACCTTAAAATAGGATAACGACACATGGCAATAATTTAGTTGAGAAAAAACTTGTTGTGGAACAGAGGGCTGTTCCTTGTTTGTGATGAGAGGAAAAAGACAAATGGAGTAATAAAAATATGAAAATATTAAATCTCACCTTTCCTTGCTACCTCGACGTGTATTCATATAATATTATAACACACTTTCAGTTGGCATTATTTCTGAACCGGACAAATATTTTCACCACTTTTATACATAATTAAGCATCTTTTTCTGTCTGTCAAATATTTATTTAATTTATATAAAACACTGCCTAGTTTGTTTAGTTTTGCTTATTATTATCCGATATAATAGTAGGTAGGAATGAAGTTGTTTGTTTTATAAATTTATTTTAGCATACCAAACATGAAACGGCATACGACCTAACTCTTTGAGTAATAACAATATTATGTGGGAAAACATCGTCAGAAATATTGAATATTTTTTCAATGTGCATTCGTAGAAAATTGTTAGTATCACTTTCATATGAGATAAATGATGGAAACCTATTGGCATCTCTTCAGTCACTGTCAGTTTGAAATAACGGGGCGTTAAGGGTATTCGTTCAAAATAGACGATTTTGTTTTGTTTTCCATTAGAAAGTAGTTTCAAGTCATGTGTCAGCGTTTTTTGTTGTTTTCTCTGAGATTATTATTCTTTTAGAATATATTATGATGCCTCATTGACAGCTGCCAGTCCGTTGAGAGGCATAATACGGAAGAGACATGTATGGTTGTGGGCATATATACTTTACATATTTATGCTATTAGCAGCCTTAAGAGAGAGGCAGAAAAAGAGATACTTTCTTAGGACTCGATTGAGGCTCTTCTTCCGTTGCAATCCTGCCTTCTGGCAATCAACTTTTTAGCAACCAGATAAATCAGGTCTGTTAATTTTCAGATCCTTCTAATTGTTTTGTAGCCAAAGATAGAAGAAAGTGTTTGGGTGGAGTGACAAAAAGGTTTGTATGAAGAAGGTGAGAGGGAATTTAATTAAGGTGGGAAAGTAAAAGGGGTCGATTGTACCCATATTTTAGAATTAAGGAAGATGGGGGACACGTCTTTAATTAAATTACCGTTTTTGTCACTCCCTGCAAATTTCCGAAGTCTTTTGGTTAGTATAAGGAGCTGGCGCACATTAATATATCTGTGATCTTAGCTAGCTGCTAGAGATTTTATGTTTGTAAATTTAGCTGGTTTTGTCGTGTACCATTGATTAGTTTAGCAAGACTCAAAATATTAGGTAGTCTAATGACGTTTAACTTTGACCGAGTGATATAGCTGGGTTGGTAGTTTAGATTTAGTTCGTGGTCTAACAGTATTTCCAGCTTGATGGTTCTTGCTCTGTATTCTGGTTTGGTCATTATGTATATATATTTATTATTAGATTAACAAGTACAATGCTCGTGTGTTTGTGCGTTTAAGCCACTACTTATCTCTTTTCCAGGTTTCCCGAATTATGGTTATTTTCCGGCAGGACCAGCTGTGCCAACTTCGAATGCTGACAGAGCCAATATTGCAGCAGCTACGGGATATTACGACTACGCCACGGCGCAAGCAGGTCTTCGGAATGAAGGTGGAGGAAACGCTGGGGACTCTCCGTTAAACCGAGATGCATCAGGGCGTCCAACACAACTTCAACTTCCTAATGGGCAACTAGCCCCTAATAACAATACTCCATTGTTAACTCAGGCATTATCGGTTATAAGCAACTACCAAGGCTTTGGTGCTCCAGTCTCTCCGTCAAACAACCGGGCTTTTCCTAGCCAGAATTCTCCAGGACCCATGGACATTTATGGCAATGATGCCGTTGGATATGTCCAAGCCACTTCTCCACAGCCTTCCGGATTCCCGACTCTTGGTACTGTTTCCAGGGTTAGTATTTTATGTGCCCTTCTCAAAACTTTGTAAACGTCTCAAGTTTTTTTTCGGCCGATCTCATGGGTGGGAAACCTTTAAACCATTATTTCTTATCTTTGGACTACTTTTCAATGTTAAAACTTCTCATCCCTTGAGAATTTCTCTATCTTACAATGGCATTTTGTCAATCATTTCCCATCTTATTTATTGGAGTCATGGAAGAGAAGGTTTTCCACTCATGTCCCCGCTATGTTGCGCTAAACTTAGTTAATCTCACATCATAGCTTGGTGCTCAGTTTTATTCGATTGTAAAGTAGATTAAGCTTGTGAGTTGTAAGTAGTATTTGACTGATTGACTAGTTATTAATTTTATCAGTTTGTCCCACCCGTAACCTTTCGAGTATTTTAATTGTATTGTGATTTGATTCGGTAATGCGTAGATTTTGTTTCTAGTTTGAACCAACGGAGCTTTTTATAGTATCGCCTTAATAAAAAGGCTTTTTAATGTGATTACTTTTTATTTTGTAACGCTCGAACTCCTCATTTATCCAAGATTTGAGATTAAAAGTAATAATGACTTGTATGTGTTTTGCCTTTAGACTGCTATTATTTTTTATGTACTCATCTTTCTTTTGCATTTCTGTATCCTGCATAAGATTTGCTGAAGCTGATGCTTAATCTGATTTGTGTATTTTGTGCCGTGCTGGCACAGCCTTGTCTTTGATTTCTAGCATTCTAGCCGAATTTGAGACTTTGGATTACATATGCATATAAAGTATATGTTCTTATGTCGCCGGGTTGTTTTTTTTCAGGGACCTCTGATACCTGCCGCATTCACGAATGGATATCACTAATTATTGCAGGATTTAATTCTTTGGTACAAGTGTATGAATTTTCAAAATGTAATACCAATAGTCTACGGGAAAGAGTCTCGTTTCCCCCTTGGAAGAAGTTAACGGTTAAACGCTGGGAAATATTCCTAAGTATACTTTCTCAGAAAAGACATGGATGTCTTAGCGTAGAGCGTTTAGACTCTAGTATTCTCTAGTAGATATTGATTAGGTTTATTAGAATCAGATTGTACTCTTCTCTCAAGTAAGGAACACTTTAAGTAGGCTTAGAATTTATTAAGGTGTGTATCTGGTTGCATGATTTAAATTATGAAGGATGATTGAACATTGAACAACTGCACCAGGAAAAAAACGCCCACCTTAACTTGGTAAGTTCCGTTTTCACTGCATATATAGATATATATATATATATAAAATATCTTCTTCTATTTCTACCTTCTTCCAAGTTAGACTATCAGTCATTCAACCTATTAAGTCCACCGGATGTTGGATATACAGGCAACTTGTATCAATCATAGGGAAAGCAATCAGCTGAATTGAAACTATGACTATCAGGGAAGTAAAAGAGAACTAATGCTTTACTTAATATATAAGCTACGCGAAAAGATAAGAGTGGTCATGATAACTGCTGCCGACGATCTAATCGTAATGGAATTGGATTTAAAGACTTATTTGTTCAGAAGTTTTATTCAAAGAACGCAGAAGCTTTTATTTTATATAGTTCCTATTATTTTTACGAGTTAGTTTTGTCTTTAAATTATTCAGGGTATATGAAACAAATACAAGAAACAATCATCACGGGTTTAAGATGTGAGTCAGGTAGAATACCGTCTGTAATGATCTAGTTTTATTTTTTTTAAGTTTTTAAATTTGCAACTTCGGAACACTGAGGCTGCTAAGGCTTATGAATTGAGACTCACTTGAGTTGTGTACATATAGTAGTTTTTAATATTTAGAATTTCAAATGAGTTGATTTATCAAATGGTTTAATATGCATCTCTACCTTGACAAACTTAGAGCGTAATAATGTTATTAGTACGCTGGGTTAAATATTTTTTTAGAGTTTTAAATTACTTGATATCATTGAATTTTTAAACCACAAAAATGATTTAAGACGATAAAATGGCAAGTCACTATTTGGAAGACTACACGTGTTGATGGAGATTTTAAGGTATCGGAGGAACTGACGGAATTGAATGTAATTTACTTTGGCATTTTAGGATCATGGCATTTCTCCTACATTCTAGATAGACACTAAACACACTAGACACACGAAGCATATGGGATTTAGGTACGGAAATTGGCTTAAAGAAGCAGTAACCGAGAAGAGAAAATTGAGTTTTCTTTATTTCAAAAGGGTACAAAGCCATAACAGGAATGACTGAGCAATTATAGAAGCGCTTTAAAAATTATACCAGTTTATATTTATTGAATCCAAAGGTTATCACATCAGAATATATTTACCGAATTGTTTTACTTGTTCATATTCTCAGGGATATG
>JAQGBQ010001117.1:0-13386 GCA_034698485.1 Vertagopus arboreus
CCGGCCGAATGCATATCTAGGTGAACCTAGTAACCTAGCGTTGCTATAGTTACTTTTTATGCCTCACCTAGAAAAAAGGATTAGAAAAGCTAGTATTTAACGTGATGTGCATAGTATTTTTTACCAAATCCCAGTATTTCACCAGATTATACCACCTACCTACTTAACAAAGTGGTTAATTTCATTTAGGAACACTGAAATTAATTATTGTAAAATATAAAAGTGTACAGCAATTAATAATTCGCTAAAATACAGACTTTTGGTTTTAAAATGTACTAATTATTATTTTTTGTTGACCTTTGACCTTTCAGGACATACCACAAAGTGGAATTGAAAGCAGGGGCGAACGTGAATTTGATTTTGGGTCCGAATGGGACAGGTAAATCGACGATAGTGTGTGCAATCTGCATAGGATTGGCAGGAAAGACTAAGATTCTTGGGAGAGCGAGTTCACTCAAAGAATACATTCGAAGGGGCTGCACTTCTGCCACCACCGAAATCGAGCTCTTCAACCCCGACGGACAGAACTATGTCGTTAAGCGGTACATCAAGGAGACTGGCAATGGCGCTTCGTCACGATGGTATCTCAATGGAGCCAAGTGTCAACCTGCTGTTGTAAGTAGTGCTAATTCAAAAAATTATAAATAGAAATATTGCTAGTTCAAGCTTTTAAAAAAACTTTTTAGCCCGAATCCAGTTTTGGCAAAAAAATCTGAGCTCTAAACCAGGGACTATGGTTCAAGCCAGGGTCGCCGCACTTTTTGCATCTTGTTGTCATGCAATTTATGTGACATAGTGCATGAAAACAGGATGCAAAAAGTACGGTGACTCGGGCTTGAACCCCTGTCCCTGGTTTAGAGCTCAGTTTTTTTTTGCCAAAACTGGATAAGGGCTGAAAAGTTTTCGTCCGCTCAGCAAATTGAATATGCAAAGAAGCAGTATAATTATTAAGTATGATTAATAATTAAAGTTTTTTTTAAATATTTAGATCGACAAGCTGCTAACAAGTTTGAACATTCAGCTGGACAACTTGTGCCAATTCCTTCCTCAAGACCGAGTTCAGGAATTCGCGAAGATGGACTCGTGTGCACTGCTTAAATCCACAATGGCCGCGATGGCAGCCGGAAGTCAAAGTCTGATTCGAAGGCATGAAGAATTAATCGAACTCAATGAGAAAGTGAAGCAGACGGAATATTCGCTTAAGGCCAACATGGGAACTTTGAGGGCAGAGCAGCAGTACAACCAACGGCTTGAGAATGAAGTCAAGAATTATCACGAGAGAGAAAAGTTCAAGGAGCAAATCAGTCTTCTTAGGGGCAAGAAGGCTTGGATCATTTATCTCAAATCCGTCAAAGTTTTTTCAAAGGTCAGTTCAAGAACTAAGTTTTTATTTTTAATCCGCCACAGTTTTGAGTAGGAAATGATTTTCAAAAAAATTGTACTTATTTGCGCTGACACTGATTTAGTGCTAATTGACGCTGATTTTTTTTGCTGATTTTTTACTAATTTAAGTCGATTTCGGTTAATTAGCTCGAATTTTGTACAACTCCAACCTGATTTTTTGTTAATTATCGCTGATTTTGTACTAATTTAAATTAAATTAGTAAAATCAGGTTAGAGAGTACAGAATTAGAGTTAATTAACCGAAATCGACTTAAATTAGAACAAATTAGTTAAAAATCAGTAATTAGTACAGAATATTGCACTTAAATACACATTTAGTGTTCATTAAGTAAAGATTAAATGTGTATTTAATTAGATTATTGCATGAAAACGAGATGCAAAAAGTGCAGCGACCAGGACTTGAACCATATAGTCCCTGTTTTATAAGTCAGATTTTTTTGTCAAAACTGGATTCAGACTAAAAAGTTGTTGTCCCCTGTGCAAATGAAACAACCAAACTAGCAATATTTCTAAGTATAATCAAACTCAATATATTTTTTTTGTTTTGTAGCTAAAAGGAGAGTTGGAGACGATCAAAGCGAAAAAGAAGGCGGAAGAAGCGACACTAACTCCAATGAAGAAATCGGTGCAAGCGATGGAGTCGAAGATGATAAAGTATCGTCAGGAGATGAACAATTACAGGAACCAGAGTGTGTCGCTCATTAATTCTGTGAAGCGAAAGTACGAAGATGACTGCGACTCTGTCGAGTTGAAAGTGAACGAAATTAACTCAGAGCTCGCGGCACAAGAGCGCACTGAACAGGAGCGACTTAAACGAGTGCAGATCTGTACTGAGAAAATAACCAACTTGGAAGAGGAATTCGAACAGCTTAGAGCTCGTGGCGATTTAGATGGTAATAATATATGTTACATATCCTGCTTATTTGCACATTTTATTTGCACAGGGGACAAGAACTTTTTAGCCAGAATTCAGTTTTGACAAAAAAATCTGACCTATACACCAGGGACTAGGGTTCAAACCTGGGTGGCCGTACTTTTTGCATCTTGTTTCCATACAATATTGCACTTAAATATTACATTTAATCTTTACTTAATGAACACTAAATGTATATTTAAGTGCGATATTGCATGAAAACAAGATGCAAAAAGTGCGGCGACTCGGGCTTGAACCCCAGTCCCTGGCTTAAAAGTCAGATTTTTCTGTAAAAATTGGATTCTAATTAAAGTTAATTAAAGTTAATTTCATTGATTAAAAGATTATTTATTTATATTGTTTTGTCTATTTCAGAGCCGAGATTGCAAGCAGAGATTGCAGCCCGAGAGACGAAAGTGACGAAGCTGTCAGAGTCCATGTTCAAAATCGCTTCATTGAATGACACGGATGATTATGAGAAGCGAGATTTGGCTGCTAAGATGCGATGCTCGGAAGTTGAACTCAGGCGACTGGACGACCTAAGGAACTCACGAATGAAATTCCTTCAGAGAGACAACAGAGATTTGTACCAGGCTGTCGAGTACTTCTCCAGACCCGAAAACAAGGCATGTCCAAATTATAAATATAATTAACTATACTGCTTCTATATGTCGGTTTTATTTTTTGAGCCCGAATCCAATTTCAGCTAAAAATTTGCCTACTAAACCAAGGGGCGATGGGTTCAAATCCGGGTGGCTGCTAATCCTTCTACTTTTTGCATCTTGATTTCATGGAATATGGACATTAAATATGTTTAAAAAATGCATACTGAACATTATATGTATATTTAAACTCTATATTGCTTGAAATCAAGATGCAAAAAAGTAGAAGGATTAGCGGCTACCCGGGTTTTAACCCGTAGCCTCTTGATTTAGTAGGCAAATTTTTTTTAACGAAATTGGATTCGGATTTGGATTCTCTTTAAGAAATTTTTAATTGATTAAATCAAATGTTTTTATTTTTATTTATTGCAGGCGAAACTGAAAGGAGAAATTCACGAGCCGATGATTCTGCACTTGTGTGTAAATGATTTGAAGTACGGTCAGATGGTGGAGCGACACATTGGCTACTCTGACATGCTCGCCTACTTCTGTGAGGACAAGGATGACCTCGAGGTCATTCTCGAATTGTGCATGAAGCAAAATCTACGGATTTCAGTAATTCATCATAAAACACCTCCGGGATTCAAGCGACCTGCTTCTCACTATCCACAAGAATTCCTTAGGTATTTTAAAGAAGATAGAATGTTTAAAAATCAGCGTTATTTAGCGAAAAATTAAGGTTATTTGACAAAAATCAGCGTTACTTTTAGCAAAAATTAGAGTCAATTCGCAAAGACTAGAGTCAGCTAGCCAGCAAAGATTAAAATTAATTAGCAAAAATCAGCGTGTTTGAACAGAAATCGGAGTTATTTTTGTAAAAATTAGTGTAATTTAGCAAACAATCAGCGTTATTTACCGAAAATCAGCGTTGTTTAGCAAAAAATCAGCGTTATTTAGTGAAAATTAGTGTTTCTGAGCAAAAATCTTAATAATTTGTTGGCAAAATCAGGACCAATTGGCTCAGATAAGTTTTACTTATAATTGGTACTTTTTTTTAAATAGTAGTGTTATTAAGCAAAAATCAGCGTTTTTTAGTTCAATTTTCCACAAATATATGTTTTTATTTCAAGAGCTGCTCATAAATCAAGTTAGGTACTAAACCGATTTTAAAAACGGATTTAATTTATTTTAATTGCAGGAAGTACCGATTCGTGAAGGTTCTTGTTGAGTTGATTGAAGCACCGGATTATTATTTGTCTTTCATCTGTAAGAAACATCGACCAGAATTGGTGCCGATTGGAGACTCAGAGACGGAGAAACTATTCAAGGAAATCACACAGAACACAACCCTCTCTACTTTCTATACTGCGGAATGTGCTTATAACATCAAAAAGTCTTATTATGGTATGTAAAAAATAGAATACAAAAAATATTGGAAGATTTTCGAAAATAGTGTGTATTTTTTATCGAAATTTCGAAACACTAAAAAGTGGCCCAGGTTCAAACCCGACTGAGATTATGAACAACGCCGTAAACCACAAGCTGAATACTAGACTTAATTTGTTAGCGATTTTATATTTTTTTTATAAAAGAAATAATGACAGGTTGAACTTTTTGGCAAAATGTGTAGAGTTTAAGTTTTTTTTAAAGATTAGATAATTTTTTGTTTAAAAACAGAACACATTTCTTTAAAAAAAAGCATCATGTTTTAAGAAGCGGCAGCTCCTTTAGCCCTTTCAAAAGTTCCATTAACTTTAACGGTTTTTTTTATGCAAAATAAATGTCTCAAAAAATTAATTTAAAAGACTTTAAAATATATATCCCGATATTTACCAGTATTTCGCAGATGGGATGGGAAATAGCGTTTGAAAATGTGAAATTAGTAACAATAATTGATTTTAAGTGAATTTTTGTGTATCTAGGTACTGAGAAATGTACGAGTGTGAATTTTCTGAACCCCGCACGGATTTTTACGTCTGAAATCAACGCAGCCGAGCGAGAAAGATTGGAGGATTTAGTGAAGAATTTTAAATCTGAGATCCTACGGCTTGAAAAGCAAATTCAGGCACGAGCTCCAGAAATCAAGAATTTAGAGGATGAACGACGAGCTGCTGAGGATGAAATGAAAAATATTCATGCAAGGATTAATTACAGGTATGAGATTAAAAAAATCAAAAAAAAATCACGAAAACTGGTCACCCCTGGGGAAATATTGAATCAAGGGGTCAAAAAAACATTGTAAAACGAAGTTAATTAAGCCCAAAATTTAATTTTTTTGCTCTTGTAAGATCGAATTTTGAAATTCAGAGAAGTTGTTTTCTGCATCAGTCATTTTTTTGTAAAATTCGAGATGTTTAGTTTGAATGTAAGGAGTTTTTTTTTGTAATTTCGAGACATTTTGAGCTAAAATTGTAAGTTACAATTTGTAATTTTTTTTTGTAAAATCGGAAATTTATTTTTATGCTAAGGACATTTTATAAACGTATTTCTGAATAGCCACAGCACTGATTTAGTTAGAGATTTTTGTTAAATTTGTGACAGTTCAAGTAAAAAGGACACAGATTCAGATTATGCTGTAAAAGTTCAGAATTTTTTACCCTGAAAAAGGTGGATGTTGCAATGCGTTAAATTGTGAATGCTTATGGTACCAACTGTGCCTTTTTTACTCATACTGTCACATATTTTTTGGACCATTTTTTAGCTCTTTATTTGAGGCGTTTTTCAGATAGTTTTAATTTAAGCTATTTTTGTGTTCTTGTTTTGACCATTCTTATTATTTCCAAAATTTTTACATCATTGTTGTGTACTTTTTTACTTGGACTGTCACATTAGGTTTAAAAATTTTGGAAACTATTAGATGTAATTAATTATAATTGTTAATTGAATTTATTAATCTGAATTGCAGAAAGCAGTTGGAAGTGAAGTTGAATCAGGCTAAAAGATCGAAAGAAATGTTGGACCGAGATGTCCCAGATTTGGTCACCTTGAGAGAAACGTCAATCCGTGAGATTTGGGTGCAACGGGCCAAGAAGATGAATTTCTTGGAGTGGGCTGTGAATGAAATCGAAAAGAATTCGCGGAAAGGTCAGCAGTTGATTATACTCAAGAGACAAGTGAGCGTTCTTCAGAGTCGAATCATCACCAAACAAAACCAACTCGAAGATCTCGAGGCCAGCATCAACCAAAATAATGTGAGCTAATCTACCAATTTAGAGAGAGACAGGAGGATTTTTGGGATTTAAAAAAAAATTATATTATAAAAAAAACAGAGAGTGTAAATTCAATTTTTTGGTGCAAAGAATCCAAAAATAAGCATTAATTACCGAAATTTAACAAGAATCGGCTAGTAAAAATCAGCGTCAGTAGATTATGTTTTTGGTATTGGTACGACGCTGACGCTGATTTAGAGATAGTTCATGCTTATCTAAAACTAATTAACGCTGATTTAAAGCTAATTAACGCCGATTTAAAGCTTAATTTGAAGCTAACTAATGCTAGCTTTTGATAATTAAAGCTGATTTTTTATAATTAACGCTGATTTAAAGCTAATTTTAAAGCTAATTAACGCTGATTTAAAACTTAATTTAACGCTGATTTAAAGCTAATTAACGCTTATTTAAAGCTAACTAATGCTAGCTTTTGATAATTAACGCTGATATTTCTATCATTTACACCGAATTTTGTCGAGTGACATTGCTTTAGAGCACTCTGTACAAGAAAATCTTATGACCTGGTTGGAAATGGATTGTGAATTGATGGTTTTGTTGGCTATCGAAATTATGTTAATTTAAAAAAGCTGATTTTTAATTTTAATTGTTTTAGGGTCAGATAAAGACTTTATCGGACGAGGTTGAGGCAAAAGCGGCAGAGGCGGAGAGGAACAAGCGAGAAGCGATTCATCAGAGTAAACTGACCGAAGCTCCTCAGGATGTTGACCAAGGGGCTATCTCATTAGATGATGTCGACAAGGAACTCAACCTGGCAGAAGTTCAGGTATGGCTTACCAATTTCAAAATCCCACCTAGGAAATACTGGGGAAAAAACAAGCAGATTTTGAATTCTTTTTTTGTACATCTTGGTTTTGTAAAAATAACATTAGAGTAATTGACAGTTTTTTAAGCGATTTTATTTTAATTTACAAAAAGGATTTAAAAGCTAGTATTTACCTTCTAATTCACAGTAATATTTTCAAAATCCCAGCTATTTTTAAGTATTTCTCACTTTTAAAGGCTATTTCCCATTCCACCGGGGAAAACGTTTAACGCAAGAGCGAGTTTATTTTGAATGGTATTTAACGTCTGGCTTGCAGTATTTTTTTCAAAATCCCAGTATTTCACACTGTGGTACATACCAATACCGTTCAAAAACACTAAAAATCACAAGATTTAATTTAACCATAATGATAACTCGAACAAGAGATTGTCTATTTATTAATTATATTTTTTTATGTGTGTTTTTAGTTGAGGTTTTTGGTGGACGTGGATTCGTCGATCGTAAAAGATTACGAAGAGCGACTGCGGAACATTGACATTTTGACGCGAAAGACTGGCTTGGACGAGGGAAAGCTGTCGGATATCAAGAACGATATCCTAGTCAAGAAACAAGAGTGGCTCGACCCTCTCCAGAATCTAATCGCAAGAATTAACGACAACTTTGGACGATTTTTTGCTAGCATGGGATGTGCAGGTGGGTTGATTTTTTAAAAAATCCACTTTAGAGCTGTATTTCCAGTCATAGTGGGATTTAATGGGTTAAAAAACTTAAAAATATTTTAAAAATCAGATAAAAATTAAAGAATAGTAATATAATTAGTTTTTGGAATGTTCTTATAGTTTAGCATGAAAACCCAGTAATTCACAAAAAATCCCACTTCAAAGTGATTTTTAAACTTGTTAAATTCCAGATGGAATAAATTTCAGAGATATTTAATGGAATTTATTTTTTTATTTTTAGGTGAAGTATCGCTCTGTGCCGGGGACAATGAGGTAATAATATGATTTTAATGAAGAGTATTTAAAATGTTATTTTAAAATGTGCGAATTCTTATGTGTTTTTTTAATTATTTTTATTGCAGAATGAGTTCTCAAAGTACGGTATAAAGATCATGGTAAAGTTCCGAGCGTCTGAGCCGCTGGCAGAAATGTGCGGATCGAAAGGAGGATCGCTGCAGAGTGGCGGGGAGCGCGTCATCACCACCGCGCTCTATGTTCTCGCCCTTCAGGAACTCACTGTCGTCCCTTTCAGGGTCATCGACGAAATCAACCAGGTCAGGACAAAAAATATATTTGTGGCTCTCCGTATGAAAAGGGACAAGTGGTCAAAAATTTGAGATTTTTTAATGTTCATAATTTCGTCAAGTTTTGTGGTTAAAATGTTAAAAAAATGCCATGAAGATTCGGCGTCGAAATTGATTAGCGACGCCCAATTTTTTGCTATTTTTTGGGTTTTTTAAAAAGATTTTCTTTTTGGTTTTAAGCTTTCTTTTGTGTTTTTCTGAGAAATTTTAGTTTACGACAACTTGTGCCTTCACATACGGAAAGATGCATATTGATTTGTTAATATTGGTTAAAATTGGTTTATTAATAAACTTCATTGATTTTTTTGTTCTTGTAGGGTATGGACGCTAAGAATGAATCTCGATTCTTCAATCTTTTGTGCTCTATGGCAAAGGGAGACAACACGCCACAGTATTTTCTACTTACACCCAAGGTTTTTATCTAAATTTTTTCGAACTTTCTTAACCTTAAACGTCAATTTTCAATATTTTTTGTACTATTTTATAATCTATGGTTCAATTTTTTTTAGATGTTGCCACCTGTAGATTACCCGGATAATGTTGAGTTTCATTTCATTATGAACGGCCCAAAAGTGAACGTTCCATTTGAAGGAAGTGACAACGAAGATGATGTCTCAGAAGGCGAGGAAGAACCAGAAGATTCCGGATCAGATTAATTAAATCATACGAAATTATTCACATTTTAAACCTCTGCTTTTTTCTTATTCTTAGCTTTTATTTTTCAGTTTATTCCAAGAATAAAATGTCTACATATTTTCCACATCTTTTAAAATCCTTTTGTAATATTTAAAAGTGTTCAGTTTTTAATTAGTTTGTGTATAAAAGAATGTAGGAATTGTATTTTAAAATAGTTTAAGTGATTTCTACTCTCTTTTTTCACCTTGGTTTGTTTTCTAATCTAATCGAAATGGTGTCTATCGAAATTAATCTATTTTCTACAATATTCCAATGTGATTTATATAAATCTCTTTGTGAAAATTATTTATAAATGTTGCTAAATGTAAACTTAAAGATAGTTGTATATAATACATCAGTTTAAGAGCTAGAATCTTGCACGTTTTATTTTAATTAAATTAATTGTTTAGGTAGATTTTTAGAAAAAAATGAGTTTTTTACAAAATTATAGTGATTTCGATTTGTTTTACTGGATTTGTCACTTAATTAGTTTTGTAATTTAATATTTCTGTAAAAATTGAATAGTAAGTAGACATTAGTGAATTTAAAATTAAGCAAAGTCGTCATAGCCTATAGGTTATCAGGACCTGAACCATTGGGGGGAACTAATTTTATTTAACGGTTTGATTAATTATAAGGCTGTGTATTTAATACAATTTTAATTTTAAAATTATAAATATTATTTCAAAAAATATATGTCTTTATCACCAGTATATGGATCGTGTAAAATGCAGCTAGTAAAAATCTTGTTTTGGAAACTACTTAAAGAAATTAATAAAAAAAATAGCTTGAAATTTGAAATACTAATTTTGTGGTTTTTAGCCCGAGCAAGGGCTTATGTACCCATTATGTCTGTGTGTGTCTTCAAACTTGTCCAATCGACTTGAAATTTAGTACACATTGGGTTAGTACCACAGAGATCTGTGGTTTGCATAGAAATATAGGGGATTGTGTTTTACCGTATTTTATAAGTACCTACTGTAGCATTAGTCAAGGTACCGGACCTTACTATGCTATCTCCGCCTATCTATTTGTGAGCTCTGATGTTTCTTCCTTAGATCGAGTAAAGATCGAATAATCAACAACTAGCAGATTTTTCTCATATAACATTAATTGGTGACATGGTAGTCCAGTTGGACTGATGCTTGAGACCGGTCGAGAGAGATCAGGGATGGTAATCCCAGTCCCGTCATCTTATTTTTGTGGAATTTCTATACAATCTTTATAAAATCATGCAGTGTGTTACAGTACAACTACCTACCTCAGGAGAGATTTTTAATTAAGCTCTATTGTTTTTATAAAATTTTACCCTTTAACAGTGACTGATTAATACTTAAAATTATATCAAACTGTTCCTTTAAGTGTAACTCCACGAGTCTTGTCGTTATGGTGGAAGAAAGCAACTCCAGACAGGAAATGGTAATTTTCTTCAAAGGTGATACCGTCGTCTTGGCTTGGAGAAGCTGAACTGAGACATCATCATCTGCTTCCACTCGTAAAAACACAGTTGCGGCGTATGCATCCTTACTGGCATCCCCGAAACAGTGTAGCTCCATTTGTTTCTCTTCATACCATTTCACATACCTTGGGATCTTTATTTCGTCCAAGACGGTAGAATCCTTCTTCCAATCTTGAAACTCTTCTTTTAACTCTTCAATAACCTCCTGGTCCCAGTCGGTGTTGTCAGCCCATAACTTCTGCATTAATAGTTAATTTGGTAATAAGGCTGGACACAGGAACCCAAAAGGGTCATACATCTTCTGAATCCCTGACAGAATGACACGCTTGGTAATTTTCTCGGGATAATTCTCCCGTGGCACTACACAGCTGAGAACATCTTCTTCCTTGTTCCAATTCGTTCCCAGAACGGAAGTGAGGAAAGATCCTGAAGCGTACTTGCTGCTGGTTTCCAATCCGCGCATTGATGGGCCGACTCCGGATTCCTTCCCAGTGGTACACTCCCACTCCCTCAATTCCATCGAATCAGTTCGGTTGCCACTTTCTTGAATTCCTGATATTCTTCATAACTGTTGACAGACGAAATGCTGTTATCGACATACAAAGAATCTAACAACTTCTTTGAAATTTCCTCGCGACTGTCCTTAATAGATTCCAGATGATGCTCGAGAACCGCAGCTAATAAAAACGGACTACAATTAACTCCAAAGACAACGCGACGGTGTTGATAAGTCTTGGCTAACCCGTGTGAATGGTCCTCCCAGCAGACGAATCGCAGGTAGTCTCGATCTTTTGGATTCACTTCAATCATCTAAAAAGCCTTCCTTATATCAGAGATAACGCCAATCTTCTTGAATCGAAACCGGCGAAGAACTGCTGGTATTAATTCAATTAGGTTCGGTCGTTTCTCCAAACAGTCGTTCAGTGACGGCGCTCTTCCCGTTTTACAAGAAGCATCAAAAACTTGCCAAACTGGGGTCGTTTTACCCTCCGGTTTAAATACAGGGCGATGAGGAAGATAGTGAGAAGGTTTATTCATTTCCTCTTTAGGCACTTCTTCTATGATCCCTTCATCTAGCCAGCTATTGAATATTTTCTCGTAACAATCATACATTCCATTTTTCTGGAGATTCCTGGTTGCAGATTCTAAGCGTTTCTCAGCTCAGTCCCCTTAAGATTTTCCAAAATAACTTGTGACGAACAGGCTACGTTGTCACTCACCGTCGTCTTCGTAATTTCAGCAAAACTGGACGGTCTATTATCATGATTCTTCTTGTGGAAAGGTAACTCCGAAAACATAATACTTTGGTGTTTTTTCTTGCAAAGGTATGAAAAAGAGAATCGGTAAAAACCCGGATCCAACTTGTTTATCTAAATACATGTTTAATGTTATTTTACCAATTGCTAATGTCTGTGATCAAATTGTTAAATTTTGTAACCTGTCATTTTCAAACGGACATATTCCAAGTGCCATAAAAATTGCTCGAGTTGTACCTGTACCTGAGGTTAATAATGCCAAGTTACCAAAAGAGTTTAGACCAATTTCAATTTCTTCAACTTCTTATTTTTATTAGAAAAGGTATACCGTAATAAATTGGATGTATGCCTAAAAGAAACAAAATATTGTATCAAAAATCAGTTTGGATTTTAAAGAGCTCATTCAACATTATGGTATTATGGTATCATATAAAACTAACATGGACAGCTTGCTCGGCATGTTGGTTAGCCAGTATTCATGTTATTTGTTTCGGATTATTTTAGAACCTAATTGTGTAACAATTCAATGCGTTGAAGTTCAATAATTCATATAAACTTAAACCCAGTTAAATTTAGTGATATAGTATTTATAAACAGGCGCCGACCTTTTTTTAACGTGTTGCTACGTTTTATTTAAAGTCTAATTTGTTAAGTTCGAATTAAATAAAGTTTATTTTGTTTAGTTCGCTTTTAATGAAAGATCGTTTAGTTTGGTTTGCATGAAATTACAGTTCATCTTGTTTGGTTCACTTTTAATTAAAGTTTAATTTGCTTAGTTTGTATTTCGTTCAAGTTTAATTCGTTTAGTTCGCATTTTATGAATGTTTAATTTGTTTGGTTAGCAAATAATTAAGGTTTAATTTGTTAAGTTCTCATTTAATTAAAGGTTAATTTGTTTAGTTCGTTTTAAATTAAGGTTTAATTTGTTTAGTTTGCTTTTAGTCAAAGTTGCATTTGTTTAGTATGCATTTAATTCAAGTTTATTTAGTTTAGTTTGCATTTAATTAAAGTTTAATTTGTTTAGTTCGCATTTAAATAAAGTTTATTTAGTTTAGTTTGCATTTATTTAAAGTTTAATTAGTTTAGTTTGCATTTTATTAAAGTTCATTTTGTTCGATTGGCTTTTAATTAAAGTTTAGTTTGGTTTGCATTGATTTAAAATTTAATTTGTTTAGTTTGCATTGATTTAAAGTTTAATTTGTTTAGTTTGCATACAATTTATATAGTAGATTAGTGACATCAACAACAATAGTAATAATAATAAAACGTAGTAACACGTTGAAAAGAGCTCGCAGGGAAACGGAAAGCAGTAAATTGTTGAATTTAACTGGAAATTTGTATGATTTATTGGACTCAAACGTATTAATTTTTAACACACACTTGGGATCTAAAATAATCCAAAATAAATAAAATCAATACTGTCTAACCAACATGGCCGGACAAGCCGGCGATGTTGGTTTTCCAGTATCTAAGGGTAGAATAATTTAATTATGAAAACTTACAATTCAATGCATTATCTAAATCCTTTAGTGTGGATAACGTTTAAATGGGATTTGACGCACTAGTTGATAAATAAAATTATCGGTGTTACAAATGGAAAGGTATGGAATCATTGAATAATTAAACAAACGATATTATAATACAAAATTACTGAAGCAATAATTAATTGAGTTAAATGGTAATATATACTCATAAGTAGTAAACAACCAGTAACTGATTAATAGGATGAAAAGTATTGTGTAAACACTAAGGTCAAGAATCAGTAATTAATTGATTAAAAA
>JAQGBQ010001118.1:0-13385 GCA_034698485.1 Vertagopus arboreus
ATGATACCTTTTGAGCCGCTTCGGAAACCTTGAGATGATTTGACACATCGACACAATAAGCGTGAACTTTGACTCCTAATGCCCTTGCATCTGACGCTGTTTGTTGTAATGCTATATCATTGTAGTCCCACAGGATAAGCGTTATTTTTTCATATGCTGTAGACAATTTTAAGGCAATTGCCCGGCCTATTCCACTTGAGGCACCTGTCACCTGTTAAATTCATAATTTGACGTGTATTTTACTAATATTTGTAGTTAATTTAGACCACGTCAAATAAGATTCAGAAATGTTCTTACCAGTATTGTTTCTCCTTCCAAGGACTTGGAGGATGATGGAAGTATTGATTCAAATAGTGCTAGAATGTAGCAATAAATAAGATACACACCAAAGAACGGGAGACAAATTATGACTTTTAAAAAATCTGATAACTTGTCTGTGAATTTCGAAGACATTTTAATTTAAACTTGAGTTTCTTGATTATAGTACAAAAAAGTTTAATTGGAAATTCATGTTCGATTGTTTCAAAAATATCTTTATGTGAAAACTTTACTATTGTCAGTTTCTGGGCCGTGCGAATAATAATTTGTAAAACTCAGAAACTAAACGCTAGACGATCCACTTCATCTCAAAAAGGATTTAAGCACAACATTCTGAGAATTGTCTTCTTTTGCTAGGTATTTCCATTAATTACGATGGCGCATCTTATATGTAATATTAAATTGTTGATGGTTCTCAAGAAAACCAGGTTACAAATAAGTGTATAACCTTGAATACATTCATACATAGTATATAGCAAATCTGGGAAATAAGGTAGAGAAAAATATATGGAAAACCAGTTTTTGTTAAAAGGTAGATAAAATATACACATAATATGTATGATGAATTAACTTACAATTATTGAAAACCCAGAAATGCATTTTAATGTTCTCAAATTCCCCAAAAGTTTAAAACAGTTTTTTTTTGTAAAACGATTAAGTAAATAAAACAAATGAAACGGAACACATAATATTATATGATGAAAAGAATGCTAGCAAAACACTTAATTTTTTAAAATGATTTTTAAATACCAATTCATACATAAATCAATCCAACCACGGAAGAAATTTTGTAAATTCTGCAAAGCATATTTTGTAGCATGTATTAAATTTAAAAGAGCATTTTCAAATGACACAAGTTCTTGTAAGTTCATGAAATTACATGACGTGATATAGTGACGCTCGCGGGTTGTAAATTGCGAAAATATTATTATATGCCTATTACTTAGTAAATGATGCAAAATGAACTAAATTAAAGTGATTTGTTTTTTAGAGGCAGTCAATAATAAAATAGACGAAGATTTTTTTGAAGTTTCGTTTCACGGGGTACGAAAATAATTTTATTGATGGTCCGGCATTAAATGTATATTGTACATGTATAAAATAAAAACGTTTTGCTTTATCCAGGTACAAAAAATAGGCTAACAACAACTAATAAAATATAAATTTCAATAACAAGTTTATCATTTCAAGTTTGTACCTTGTTTTTTGTCAGTCTAAATATAAAAACGAGTACATAGTTTTTGTTTTAATAAAAACTTAAAGATCTAATGTGATTGCATAGCAAGTCTGATTGTAATGAGTTCCAAACGAAAAACAGATTCCACCTCCACCGAACACCATTATTTTAAAAACATTTTCTTCCACATCTTTAACCAGACAGGCTGAAAATCCAAAGGGTAAAAATAGTTCGTCTCGAGGAAGTGGCTACATAATCAGTTTATAAATAATTAGATTATTTTTCTCAGTATCTAAGACGTAATAAGTTTAATTATTATGACCAACCTGTTTTATCAGTTTAATATCACTGCCTTCCAAGTTAAGAACTGCTGCAAAAAAGTCAAAACTGTAAGACGAGTCACCGCCATAGCCTCCAATGATTATAAGAAATTTCTTATGTTTGATGACTGAATGACCAATTCGCCTAGAAATGGGGTTCCACTCTTCAACATTTATCCATTTGTCTTTTGACGTTTCAAAAAGCCAAAAAGCGTCTTCACATAAAGTTGCATCGTTTCCTGACATTCCGCCAATCATGTAAACTTGATCACCATCAACGTCTGAAACCAATGTATGCGAATGCCTTGCAGAAGGTTCTATGATACTCAAAAGTTTTGCAGATTCGTCTGCTTCTCGTTCAACCCATGAAAAGTCTTCTACAGAATACCACCAACAATCTCCAAGCACCGTCTGTAATTAAAAATAGAGTCTCTCAGTTTTTCAATTTTGAAATCAAAATTATAATGTAATAGGCGAGGGCGTGATAATTAATTAAATTACATCTGAATTGCGTCCGCCAAATAGAATTATGAATGGCAATCCATCTTTGAAACAAAGAGTCATGGCATGACGCCAACGAGGTGGAGGACATTTTCCATACACAGATGACAGAATTATAGTTCCAATGTCACCTTTCAGAATTGGATTTTCTAAATTCAGTTCGATAAGGTCATTAATACAAGGATTCATTGGTGACTTTCGTCCTCCAAATATTAAAACGGAGTCAGTGCTTTCTCCGTCCCTCACTCCAGTTGGAACATAGACTGCACTTGAGTGTAGTCTTTCATAATATCTTGAGTTTTCGGATATTATACGCGTGCTTACATGTAGTTCACTTCCTAACCAAATGTTATCTTCATCATCCTCTTCGTCGTCAATTTCTGATATATTAATTGAATTGTTTTGAAAGTCAACGTTGGACGCAATAAGATGTTTCATTCTCATTGAATTCTCTCCCGACCCTCCAAATGTTAAAATAGTATTGTCTGCAGTGACAACTGTACGATGACCAGTCAATTTTGGTAAACATGACAGAGGATAAGACTTTAGCTTCATAATTGTACTTTGTGATATCCATTCTTGACTACATTGAATCAAATCAGATTGAAACTTTGTAACGAATTCTTCTAAAAAGTTACATACTCCACTTGATTCCGTAATTTTTCCGTTGATTCCTACCCGGACCGAATAATGAAGACAAGTGGCAAGAAGTTGCTCGTATTCATCAAATTGCTGTTCAACTTTGTTAACAGCTGGAAAGTATGGTGGGTTTTCAGCCCCGATTTTAAGAAATGAATCCCACACATTGACCACTTTGGCTTTTTCAAAACCCTAAAACCATGAAAACATTGAATCAAATATAAATCCAAGGTTTTTAATAACCAAGCTAAAATTACCAAGCACTTACTGCTTTTTTTAACTGGCTTTCTTGGTCTTCCAGATTTTGTGCAGATATAAGAGAAAGCAGTGGATGCCCGTTTTTTAAAAAGTGTGATACCATAACTTGTCCAAAAGGATCATTTGCATTACATTGCTCATATGCCAGCCACACAGAATTGGGAACATTTTCGGTTATCCACTGAAGAATTTTGAAATTTCTAAAAAAAACAATGAACAAATTATTATTGTTATACTTGGTTTTATACAAAAAACAATTAAAATAATAATAATTAATGCTTACTCGTGGGGGCGTAAGTAATTTACAACACATTCAGAATAAAATATTGTCGGTTTGTTGAAGTCAAATTCGCTGTTTTTTAAAGCGTCTTCGAGCGAGGTAACATGTCTCAAATCACAGTGAAGTAGTCGAAGCTTATTTTCTGCCATTACTTGGAGTATATCGTTGTGTATAATAATAGATTTCTTGGCCGTTATAACGCTTTTAAAGTCTAGTTCATAAAATCGAAATATGGAACTCTCCAGCTCTGGCAATATTCTGAAATAAGTTGTATCCATTCCACACCCAAGGGAGACAATCTTTAAATGGGACACAAATGAAATATTTATTTAATATAACTAAAAGTCAAAATTATTAAGATGTATTTTTAAAGATTTGTTTTTACCTGGACCGGTTCATTGATAGCTCGAATGATTTTTCTCAGAAAATAATCGCAAACTCTAAACCTAATGTAGTATCCTCTGCATATTAACGAAGTTCTTCGAATTTTTGTAGGATCGGTCGTGTTAAAAAATCTGTAGAAAGGATCTTCCCAGTAGCCATTGTTAATTGCAGAAAGTTTTGAATCCGCACTCCAATCACCTGCATATCTGATCTGACTCTTTGGGTACAAAATATGAACGAATTAGTACATTCAGTTAATTTCAGTTGATTGGATATTATGATAAAAGTAACTTGCAGATTCGGATTTGTTGGAAGTCTTTCTAGATGAACAAGAGCTCGAGGTTGACGTAGATTGAGACGAAATAGATTTATGATATTCACTCATCTTGATTTGATTCTCAGACTACTGGAACTTGCTCAAGATATTGCTGATGACTCCATTCTTTTGATTTGAAACTGTAAAATTGAAATCGGTAAAAATGTTAGCCAAGTCTTGATTGACCGAAAGGTAATACTGAACTAAAAGAAGCATAACTATTTTAATTTTCAAAGTAGACAAAGTACCTGTATTTTGGCGTTGTAAGATCATAGTCAACAAGTGCCATGTGCGTTTACTCGAACTCCGTTTTTAGGTGATCGCACTCCGAATACGGGCAACGGGAATCAATATCAAATAGCATCACCGTTTGTGATTGTCCAAATTGATTTCTTCTGTTCAGTTTTCAGATGTCTAGTCAATATGCTGATACATACAAAATATAAATTACTTTTACTTCATCACAATCATAAATCATAATAATAATGACAAATATTTTTTTTTATTCCTCCACATGATATACATTTTTAAGAAATTCTTCCCCTAAAAATGAATTGAAATTGATCATATCTGTTAAATACTAACCGCTAATAAAAATACACTAATCGTAATCATGAATCAAAATATTTGCAATTATTGCATGTTTAAAATATCAAAAGTAATCCATAATCAAAACAGAAAACACAAAACTAATACAAAGTCTTTTAGACTATCGGCTCTTACTTGTCTCTTACTTGTATCTTACTTGGTCTCATTTCTTGACATAACTTCTAGCTACACAATAACCTAAAAGTTTAGTTTGTGTTTGATTAAGATTAAAATCTCTAAAATTGTTTTGTTCAAGATTGAAAATGTGTCAAAACTTTTTGACACCTGCTGCAGAAGTAAACAAAAAAAATAGATTTCATATAGCCCGCTAAAAAACATGGACGGCTATGCAGTCCATCCCAATATACTGGCCATAGATCTTATAGCTAAAAAAAAGTAATAAATTTTCCAAATTTTACTGGATTTCTAAATGGTGATTTTAAAGATGGTATTTTGAATAAAAAGTGTGCTAATTGTTATTTGTTGATTAGAGGAGAGAGAGTGAGTGAGTATGAGTGCTTTAAGAGAGCAGTTGACCATGTCCCCAGCAGCAGCCAGTGTCCCATCTCCCTCAATTCCTCCTCCTACTACTTCTTCTTCGGGTCTCCAAAATCAAAACAATAATAACAACACGACCACTAATAATACCGCAATTCAGTTGCAACAACAACAACAACAACTTCAACAGCAACAACAACAGGCACAGATGAGTCGGATTTGGCACCCGTCAAGGATCTCACAGAGAAAGGCTCAGTTTAGGACTCTTTCGAAAAATGAAAAAATTAGCCGATTGGCCACTCATTCTTGTTGCAAGGTGAGATTTCATTCTAGTTTATTGTTTTCATTTCTTTCCAGGTTACAATTTTTGACAGATGAGATGACATGAATTTTAAATTTAAAGTTTATTTTTAAAATTTACGAGTTTTCGCAATTCAATGACTTAAATTTTGCATGCGACAACAAATCTCAAAATTATACTTCTACTGATTGGATAGCATGTTTTTCGAGAATTTGCAATGTTTGTTTTTAGGTAATGCAAGTAGTAGTTAATGTGCTGGTTTTGTGCGTGGACCGTTATCTCCTTTGTTCAGATTAGGGACGCCTTTAATTTTATATTTTAACTTTTACTTGGTTTTGCAAAAGACAAAGATTGTTAGTTTAATGTAAGGTTTAATCTATGATTTCAGATGGACGGGTGTAGTTGTGCAGGTTGGAAAAGTCTCGCTACTGGACGTAACTTCCTGTTTCCACCAAACAGTTCATCGGCAAGTGATAATCAAATGGACAACCTGAACGAGCCTTGTAGAAACTGTACTCATGCATTCGGTTAGTGTGGAACTTATCGAACTATATTGTTTAAACATACGAAAATCATTAAATAGCTAATAATAATTTTAATTTCAGAAAAGCACATATCAGATCTTTTAAAATTAAAAGATGTGGAGATTGATGAACTAGTCGGAACAATGGTGGATATTGAGACGTTATTTTTAGTGCTACAAAAGGACCCTGCAATCGACGACCCTGATACCAAACAAATCTACAATTACTTGTTTCGACTGCTGAGGAAAAGTGTAGCCTCTTGTTGTTCGCCACTTCCAGACTTTGCTACGCTTAGTAAACCGCCTTACGAAGAACCCTCAATTAGTCGAGCCCTGATGGCCCTTATAGCATTTAGATATGCTCATGTAAGTATCGTTGAGTGGGCCGGAGTGGTTGATCTCGGGAAGATTTTACTTCATACCTTTAACGTATGCAAGTTGGACGCCCCTTCCGTTGCCGCAGCTCGAGTTGGAGCCTCTGGTCAAGACTTTTATAAACACATGTTTACAAGGTAAGAAAAATATGTCAATAATAATGTTCAACATTAAATGACCTATTTGCAATTAATATTGAATATTGTGATATATTTTTCAGATGGCTAATTCTTTGTCATGTGCCTCTTTTGTGCGACTCGTTACCAAAGTATGATGCAACAAGTACCTTCGGTCGTCAGTTTATGAAAGAAATATTTAGTAACGTAAAGAAGCACTTGATTGAAAAATTCATCACCGAGCAAGATAAGATACCCCAATCGAAGCGAGACCTTTATGCAAAGCTACTTCCTGGGTATGAAATAATGTTTTGCTGAATGAATTTAACTTTTCTAAAGTAATTTAATTTACAAGGATTTTGTTGTTTAGATTTTTGGATAATGTGGAGCAAGCGATACATTCCCCCAACTGTCCGATTTGGGATGTCAATTTTCGACCTTTGCTCCCACCTCATGCCCAAGCCAACCGTTCAGCTACCACGCCAAATGTTCCCACAACTTCGGGTCAACCGGTCGCTCAAAGCCCTACCCCAGCTGTGGGTTCAACAGCTGCCACGGGGACTGCGTCAGCTCCTTCCTCTGCAGTAATTAAGCAGGAGCAAGGCGATACGGCAGAATCTGAAGCCATGGATATGGACCAACCTTACGAACATCCATCTGCTGCAATCGGTTCAGCTCAGTCAAGGAATGTCCAAATAGAATCAAAAGCTGTAGTAGGCTATGCTTGTCCAATTCCTTTAGTAACTGAAAATGGTGATCTTCCAAGGGATCTCGTTCTAGAAATGTTCCGCGATCTCGATGTTTCTCAGCGAAGAGGAGATAGTGATGTAAGTTATATAAAAGATTCTTTACATTAGATTTGAGTCAAAAAGTTTCAAGATTAATTTGAATTGACTTTATGTTTAGCAGGCACTGTTTGATGATTCCCAAGCCCGAGATGAAGCAGCAAAGACTGAAGAGTTAAGGAAAATAATTTCTTGTCATGTGGTTGGCAATTCACTCACACAGACTGTATCCAAAGAGACTATGATGTGGTTGGTCGGTCTTCAAAACGTGTTCTCGCACCAACTGCCAAGAATGCCTAAAGAATATATCACAAGGCTTGTCTTTGACCCGTAAGCTCCTTTTCATTTTTAAGTTGTACTCATCCATTTGACTTTTTTTTATCTGACATTTGATTTGCATTTTCAGGAAACACAAAACTCTGGCCCTGGTTAAAGATGGTCATCCAATAGGTGGTATATGTTTCCGAATGTTTCCTACTCAAGGTTTCACGGAAATCGTTTTCTGTGCTGTAACTTCCAATGAACAAGTATGCTGGTTTTGCAAAATATTGTTCAATTTTTTCAAGCTTTTATGCTGATAATTGAAATTCTCAAACAGGTAAAAGGATATGGCACGCATCTCATGAACCAATTAAAGGATTATCATAGCAAACTTGGCGTTTTGCATTTTCTGACTTATGCTGACGAGTTTGCAATTGGTAAGTGACTATGCAGGGTTTGCAGTAGTGGAGGAGATTTTTTTCTGATTAACGTAAATTAATTTTAACAGGATACTTCAAGAAACAAGGTTTCAGCATGGACATAACAATTTCTAAATCTTTGTACACTGGATTCATCAAAGAGTACGAAGGAGCGACATTGATGCACTGCGAATTAAACCCACAAATCGTTTATACAGCATTTACTACTATTGTTCGCAAACAAAAACTGTTGATGCTAAAATTAGTGCAGAGAAAATATGACGCCCTAAAGGTATCTTTATCAAAATTGGAAATCATACTCATATTTAAAAAGAACTTTGTTAATCAACCGCTTCAATTTTTTTAGGCAATGGAGCAGCCTGGAGTACAACGAAAAGAGCTTAAAAGACTACAAGAGATTCCTGCACTGAGAAAAGCTGCGGAATTTTGCGGAGTTCCTGGTAAGCACTAAATATCATCTTTTGGAAAATAGTCAAGTATATGAACAACTTAATAATAATTTTGCTATTCATTTACAGTTCCATTAGTAAAGAAAGAAGATGAACCAAACCTGACAATGGTTTACAAGTCTATTTTGAACCAGGTTAGGAATCATCACTCGGCATGGCCGTTTGTAAAACCAGTAGATCGAAATGAGGTTCCGGACTACTACGAGCATATACCTTATCCGATGGGTATGTCCTTAATAACTAACCATTATTAAATTTAAGTATCAATTCAAACAGTTCAGAGAATTCGTCTTGTCTGTACAGATCTCAAAACGATGGGAGATCGGTTAAAAAAAGGCTACTACATCGACAAGAAATTGTTCATCTCAGATATGATTAGAATCTTCACAAACTGCCGTACCTACAACAGCTTGGAGACCGAATACTACCGTTGTGCCAATAATCTCGAAAAATTCTTTTTGAATAAGATGAGAGACTCTGGACTTCTGGAACGAGAAAAGTAGGATCTACTAGAATCAACTTCTCAGTCGAATATTAGACATCATCTCATCTACATTTTAATTTTTTTATATTATTATTTTTGGTTTTGTTTTATTTATTTTAATAGAGATCGCACTAGTACCAAAGCTCCTGGAAATCGCGTTTGACAAGGTATAAAGTTTAGTTCCCTCGTCCCGTTGGAGGTAAATTATTATCTCGCTCATTTTCTTTATGCAATTTTCTGAAATGGTACGTTCCCATATTTTGATTCCAAAGCTTTACCTTTTCAGGCCCTAATCTACCCAAAAAGAATTAAACGTACCTTCCTGTGAGGGAGTGACTCGAGATTCTTCCGGTCATATTCCAACAACAAAAATATGCGATTTATCAACATTATTAGTTAAATCTTAGCCATTAGTTTCTAATTGCAGTTCATACTTTGGCTAAAAAATAATTGTTAGCCATAAGTCCCCTGTGATTAGTTTTATCGGCAGTTGTTTTATTTATTGAAGTTATTCTTTGTGGTTATTACATAAAAGCCTTTTATGTATTTTTATGAGAGTTTGATATAATAGTGTTTATATTTATTTATATGTGTATGATTTCTAATAGCATGATTGATTGTTCATTATTTATTTATATTTATAGCATTTCTACTTTAATTGGCTAAAAGTTATACAAAATAATAATTTTAAATTCAGATTATTAATGTTATAAGTATTGCTCTTTAGGATGAAAGGTAGAGCAATAAATTCCCTCGCACCGTTTGCGAATGTGATGTGATACGTATATGTACTGTATATTTCTACGTACTATTTATATTTATGCGATTCATGGCATTTACAAGTGCAGTTTAGAATAGTTGACCTTATAGCTTGTGCATTCAAAGCGGTCGATTTTGTTGATGATTCACGAAGACGGTGTCGGGGAAATGGTATGAGAGTTTTGATCCGAAGTTTTGTTGCGTGTGAAAGGATTCCGGTGGCGCTGATAGAAGTGAAGCAAGTTTTCGTATGCCGTATAATATGTATCCAAGAGTCAAGCCGAAGTTGCCGAAGCCGAACCCATGATGATGATCATGAAATGAAGTTGAATACCCAAGCCGGAGGCAGGGTCCATTTTTGTAATACTAAAGAGAATCATTCAAAGAACAAGATATTATATAGCTGTGAAACTACTACTCGTACAAAAACATAGGTTCTATCCTTCAATGTTGTTGAAATTGTTTTAAAAAAAAGCCATTACATCTGCACACACATATACACACAACCCTTTTTCCAAATCCAACATCTAAGCCTTCTGACATTCCCAAAGCTGTAGAGCTGAAAGCACTCTGTTGTTTTGAACTGCCTACAGTAAATTAATAATAGTTAAACGAAACCGGAGGTAGGGTTAGGTTAGCCTTGTATAGCTTATACCTTTGAAATTGTAAAATCTTGTTGGGGGACTCCAAGTAATATTATAACGCTAGTCAGACAGATATCTAACAAAACAAACCTCAGCTCTTTGAGATATCTTTTCCTACTTGTAAGACTTAACGTAGTAAGATTGTATTATTGCCTAGTCTCTGTAAGAACATTTCTATAAGAACATAATTGAAATAGCAAGCCTGAGCTTTGTATTATCAGTGGTATAAGAATACTATTCCCAAAATTCTCATTCATTTAGATCCCAATGCAATTCAAATACATCCTGAGTAAAGTAAATCTGTTGTAAGTATTATAGAGAGCATTGTGTGATTAAAGTTTGAGCCAGATATTTTGTACTTTTGCCTTTTAGGATATAGACAGATTCATTTTTGTAGTTCGACCACTAACATGGTTACTGAGGTATTACTCACTTGAACTAATTATATTGCCACATTTGATACTTTTATACAATTGAGTTATTAAATAGTGCAAGGGAAACCCTTTAAAATTACATACAATAGCAACAGTGGTTGTAATAACATTAAACAAAACTTTCATAAATAGAAAGAATGTAAACCAAGCCACAAAAATGTGACTAATAGGAAGATGAGAAAATAGTAAAATACAAAATTTTCAATCAGTCATTCATACTGCCAAGCTCTTAACCTCGGTTGTCCATTACACATTATAAGTGTTCAATTATTCAATATTTAATACTGAAAAATACAAAAGAAACCCACAAAGTACAAGTCTTCTGTACTTGAAAGTATTTCATAAGACCAAAAGAAGAAGGGATATGTAACAAAGTGACAAAATTAAAACCCGGCTTTCTCACATTCCTGGAATTATCGGGATTTCGGGTGTGGCGTCCATTCATTTTGTGCACGAAAGAAAACCTAAAAATAACTGCAAAATTGCAAAATTTCTTCTATACAAACATCATCTACAAACGCACAATAGAACGGAAACTGACAATAAATAGTTAGCTTTTTACACTGCAGCTCTTAACAAAAAAACACTATTAGTAATTAATATTTTTTGTGACTCACCTGCTATCCTCTCTGAGGTCATTGGTCAAGCCTTGAACATTGGGTTGGATCAATTGATGATTGAATGTTTGTGTTAAAATTGAGGAAACCAAACAACATTTTATAAAGTTACATATGTGAATCTGTAAATTAGTTTTGACTCTGCAAATGGGCGTTCACCACCCTTTCATGGCCCTAAATAATTTTCGATTGCATTATCATCAACAACTATTTTAGACGTCTCTTTCTACTATCGCCCAAAAAGTCGTAGAAAGATTATAAACTTATTATTGGATATAATATTTGTTCTATAAGAGACTTTGGATATTGGATTGTCAAGGGAAGGTTATTATTAGTGAATTGTGTGCACTCAGAAATGCAATTTCATTATTATTATTACTAGTGACTTTGATACGTGATTGGATCTCTGCTAAGATTGTGTATTTGTAATGACTGATTTGCTGATGTGATCTTAATCTAAAAAGTTATTCATCATTACATGTATTATTACATCCAATTGAATTTTTACAACTTTTAAAACTGTTTGTGTATTCTATTTACATTATATTACAAAGTGGTACGATCCATTTTCTATAAAAAAAACTGTTTAACTAACGGTAGTTCCACATGCTACAATATTATGACATCACTTTTAGACTTCTAATTTAATCGTCTCAACTCAAAAGTCTTTTAAGCCGAACTCGATACTCTGAGAAATTCGTATTGACTAATTTAGGATTTGACTTGAACAAAGATATTGTTGTACGGTTCGTGTTTGCGGTTAGTTTGCAAAAAGGTTAACATCAGATAACAGAACATTACAATTACCAATATATCAAATTACAAACAAACGAACGATTACGCATCTTCCACATCCATGCAATTACAATCCACACCTATAAAACTTCTTTTTCGGAGTAGTAGGAAGATCTTTGGACGGTCAATGGTCAATTCTTGATATTGCTGCCATATTCATATGCAAATGACTTAAAATTGGATGATATCAAGAAATTGAAACAAGGATTTGCTTCTACAAGTCAAAAACCTGCTACAATTCATTACATTAAATTGCAAGACAGCCTTGGTAATCATGCAAGCAATGAGAAACTTGAATTAAATTGACGTTTAGAT
Organism: Vertagopus arboreus; assembly: GCA_034698485.1. Taxonomy (NCBI): domain Eukaryota; kingdom Metazoa; phylum Arthropoda; class Collembola; order Entomobryomorpha; family Isotomidae; genus Vertagopus; species Vertagopus arboreus. Next base: position 12,578 of record JAQGBQ010001118.1, read on the forward strand.
ACCGGATTATTATCACGGCACTCTGCAATCTGCAAAAATCGCCAGCAACACCATCAAGCAACTCGATACTACTACTCGTCATCAAATTATATCAACTATATACCAGTTGATGATGATAAGACTCTCTTCATTCAAGTCACAGTAGTTTCAACATTTTAATACACCAACAAGTCAATAATTTATACTCAATTCATTACACTATAAACTGGCCACCATTCTCATCATCTCTTACTACTACTATTACTGCCGATGGATTGACTAAAAGAATTTGTATTATGACAAGTTTTTTCCTCTCTGCAACAATAAGGATTAGAGGAAAAAGTTAGCTGTTCACTGTTTGTTGTCAATTTTTGCAAAGAGAGTGGAACAAAGTCGTTATCATCATCGCCAAGAATTGTTGTTCATTTTAGACCAAAGACTTGAAACACTTGAAAATCAAGCAAGAAAAAAAATTGACTGAAGAAGGATGCACTTTCAAAGAGTGACATAAATTTGTATGTGGAAATAATAAAAAATAGTAAAAGGTGTGACAGTTTTTATAACCCAAATTCTAATGCGAATCTCCTTGAAAGGGGATAAAAAATAATTGAATTATGGGGAATTGTCTAAGTGCTGGTACTCGTAGTAGTAGCCGACCAATTGACTCTGGCAGATCGAATGGACAATTAGATAACTCTACGAATGTTGGAGGAGTTGGCAATTCTGTGGGACTTTTATCCGGGATTTCGGAAACGACTGCTGGAAATGATGGACTTAACCACACCCCTAATTCACATATGCACAATGTTCATCATGTCAGAAATCCTAA
>JAQGBQ010001119.1:0-13374 GCA_034698485.1 Vertagopus arboreus
TAAATAAATAATAACCAACACAGATCCTTGAAGTAAGTTATTTTTGGACACAATTTATTTTGGAAACATTTCTACAGGTGGAAAGAGAAATCGCAATCATGAAGCTGATTGAACACCCACATGTGTTAGGATTGTACGATGTCTATGAAAACAAAAAATACCTGTAAGTTTATTATTTATCTTCCAAGTATTTCTAAGCTTCTAGCAAGGACTGACTTCCGTCTCACGCCGTATAGCTGACATTTTGGATTGCGCTTATGACTCAGTTTTTTTCTACAAAAGAGATTATTTGTGAATTGTACTACCGTTTTAAAAGAAATGCTTTACTACGCCGGCATACACAATACTTTTTTTCCTCGCTGTATTATAAGAATTCTAATTAGTCCTTGGATTAGAAAGCATCCGCTCGTTTGGAAAAAAGTATCAACAACAAATCTAAATAAAGACTGAGAATGTCTAGATTCAGATAGAAATAACGCCATGTCTACTACAATTGTATAAGCTGCAACCCAACATCAAACCGGCTGTATTTAGTTGTTGTAAAAATAAGATATAAAAGGGTGATATAAAAGCTAATGTTTAGACTTTATGCTAATGCTACAATCAAAGATTTAAAATCACAGGCTTAAAACATTAAAATTACACCAGCTTCAATAATTGATACATCAATTTGTCTACCTACGTTCACCACAATAAACAGCGCTAAAAAGACTCAAAATCTCTTAACAATTACAATTCTTAACATTTGGTAATTTACAGGTTCTTTTATTGTTTTTCAATGAAGGAAAATCTTGAATCGCCTTTTAATGTCACTCACTAATTAATGACTATATATAAGGAGGTGATTAGAGCTTTGTTCTTTGAGTACTCCACAATAGAATATTTTAATAAGCTCAAGAACCCATAAAGCCTGAACACAAAATACTGGTCTGGGTTTAGTGGACGGCGGAGCTATTGTAAACCGACCATAATTTATTTCCCCTTTTTTATATTTCCTCTTTCATTGTTTTCTAATCCTTTATCTCTTGCTCTACTTTCTTCACGACGGATGAGAATGGCAGGATTTCTCGGCGGAATTTTTATGGCAAGGAGAAAGAATAGACAACGGCTGTACATCTTTTTTGTTGGCTCTGTCAGCTTCCGAGGAATTCATCTCATTCCATTTCTCTATTCTTTTTGCAGATACCTAATCCTTGAACATGTTTCCGGAGGTGAGTTGTTCGACTACTTGGTCAAGAAAGGACGATTAACGCCTAAGGAAGCTAGACGATTCTTTCGGCAAATAATCTCTGCTCTTGACTTTTGTCATAGTCATTCAATATGGTGAGTAACTCGTCAACATCAACACCTTTTATTAACAAAGGGATTTCGTCCTTACTATCGGCTTTAGTATTGAAAATCTTGAAGTTTGTTTATGAAAACAGTAATGTATTCTAATGGAATTGAACTGAAATGGACAGCTTCAAAGATGAGCTTGGCTTGAAATCTGACATTTCACCTTATACATTAATATTGGTGAAATGAAAAGTTGCAAAATATTTCAAATTTGTCACCTTAAAATAGATACGTACGACTTACTTTCAGTACACATTTTATTTACACTTCATACGGTTTCATTCTTATGGTTGAATAATACACTTTTCTGCAGATACATATAAGATATATATAAATAGAAATTTATTCCTGATGGAATTTGAAAATGTTCAATGAAAGTAAATAGGCGGTTAGAAGTGCTACAAAGAGAGTGACAGAGACATATTTTCTCAGAAGCTTATTATCCAGCTGTATCTCTTCTTTGTGAATTGTAAAGCTACTACAAGAGAAAATAATATTATTCGCAAGTCAGTTCAACGTGCGTCAACGTTATATCAATGAATGCATATTTATTAAGGAATGTCGGAAATTCGAAGCAGTAGTACTGCGTATTTGGAAATAATATTTCGTGAGTTTCCGTGCTAATGGTGTCTGCTTTATGTTATTTATCCGATTTGCTGAACACAATGAGTAAAAGTCTCAATCCTTTTATATTCATGTTTTATTTATAGAATAAATAAAAAAGCAGAAGCAAAATAACTCTAACGCGTGAAAGGCAAAATCTTTTGATTTGATTATCTCCCATCGTATACAAGTCAATTCTTTTATAGTCTCTTGAAAACACCTTCAATATGTTTGAAGTGTTAATAGCAACTCTCATTTCAGCATAATATATTTCAATAAATATTTGTTATAAATTATAAACCATGAATTGTTTTTGAAACAGTCACCGAGATTTGAAGCCCGAAAATCTTCTTCTGGATGAAAAGAATAACATCAAAATCGCCGATTTTGGCATGGCCTCTCTACAACCGGAAGGAAGTATGCTCGAGACTAGCTGCGGATCTCCGCATTATGCATGTCCAGAAGTTATAAGGGTAAGACTTGTTTTTGTAAATTTATGCCAAAATTGAAGTGTTTTTCAAGTAAAGAATTGAGAAAGGATCAACGTTTATTAAATACCCATAGAACTAGGTTAGTAATCACTGGAAGTAATTTTTCCCCCGAATATCAAATTATCGTTCTTAACTCAGATATCTTCAATGTCTAGACTAGCTGGCTTCAATAATCCAAAGAAAAAATGATAGATTGACAAGGTTCGTGGGAAATGGGAATGGGAATGTCTCAAAATTTATACGATTGAATGAAACGAGAATTAATATATAGCAGGCAGTCAACCGATTTTAGTGGTACAAAGAAAAGGGTTTCCCAGAATCATAGATCTCCCTCAGTTACAAAAATGTCTGCCGTCACAATTCTTTGACAAGTACCACGGGTTGGTTTAGGTGAAGCCAGGCAATAAGGCGAATACTTCTAATCTTGAAATCTTTTTATAGTAAGACCTACACAGAATTTTTATCTGGAAATAGCTTTACGTGGTCCGAAATAAAGGCATTGTTTCAAAAGTATGCCATTCCAAAGAAATATGTTCAATGAAATCAATTTTCGATAAGGGTTTTCAAGATTTACTAGAATAGGATGCAGATGTAGAACAAAAGGTACTATGACATTTAGTGTTCCACAAGGGTATAGGGCTGGAATGAAATGTTTACTTTAACAAAGGTCTGGCACCTGAAGCGAAATATCTGGCCGATTGGGACTTTGGATTCACAGACCAAACAATTATATTTGTGAAGAGGTACTGACAGTTGGCCTTTGTTTTGTTTGTTTCATTCTCAAACTGCTCAGGGGGAGAAATATGACGGAAAGAAAGCAGACGTTTGGTCATGTGGAGTGATTTTGTATGCACTACTCGTTGGAGCTTTACCCTTTGATGATGACAATCTTAGACAACTTTTGGAGAAAGTTAAACGAGGCATATTTCACATCCCCCATTTTGTGCCCCCTGACTGCCAAAACTTACTTCGAGGAATGATTGAAGTCTGTCCAGACAAACGGCTCACGGTAAGTACGGATTTCCTTCTTTATGCTAACATCACCTGTACTTTATTTCAAACTATTTCCATTCTCCTGGCACACAAAACACGTAACTTCTGTACAGACATTATATTCCGGATGTGTGGAATTCCAATTTCGTTCCTCTCTTCTTCCAATTGTGTAAAAGAGACACCAAACAAATGTCTTTATACAAAATACCTATATCAATCATGAGAAAATTGCTACAAAAGGGTTAAAAGCTGGATAATTTAATTTTTAAAAGGGCATATGAGAATTCTAAGTCCCTAAGTAAGCTATCTTGATTTTTAGAAGCAATGCTGGTTTGGTGACCTGATTTTACTTAAGAGTTAGTTTTAAAGTTCCGACAATTATTACAAAGTTATTTAACTTTTACGTTCTAACTAAAAGGAGAAAGTTGTCCTTACTTTGTATTTAGTTTTCGCAACCGTATGATGTGAAAGTTGGACCTTGATATTTGAAATTCTTTAGCTAATATTACCTAATAGATATATACATAAATATTCAAGAAGGCAATTAGACATACATCTGACAGAGAAAATGTTTATATAGAATATTAAATCAACTGAAGAGACTACTGTTCCAGGTTATTCATTACTATTCCCGTCTGGGCCACACCCGAATTGCACTTATACAAAGGAGTACATTGTTTTAGGGATGTACAATTCACAATGTCTCTTTCTACTGGGCATTGGCTATAAATCCTGAAAGGAAATCCGTGTCTGAATTTCACTGTAATCTTCCTTGTATTGTGTAGAGATGGTAATACTATTTTACTCTCCATAAATAGTTATGTACTTGTAGACTAGGTAGCTCCCATACTATTAGGACTTAGTCTGTATTGTCCAATATCCAGTTTCCTTTTTTTGAACGAACTCTTGGTTGAAAAGAGTCATCTTAAGTAACTGGGAGTTTTCCGAAGATCACTTTCACTTGTGCGGGGTTGTAAGTTGACATACAATGGCTAAATAGAAAATCATGGCTTCTGAACTAGTTTGAATTTCCTTAGCATAGGAATGGACAGCAGGCCTGTCGTATAGACTTCAGTGAAATGGGTGAACTGGCTGAATGCAGATGAGGGAAAGGGAGATATTTTATGACACATTTAATATCAAACATTATAGCTTTGGAAAAGTTCCAAACTCCCTGAAAGCCACTTTGCTTTCTCTCTCTGTGGAGCTGAGGAGCTGGAGCAGTTGGCTTAGTTTCAGTATTGAATTCATAGGAAATAACACCAAGTCCTTTTGCAAGATTCAAGACTATTTGGGATTGTAGACAATTTAAAAAAAACTGAACTCTTTTACACAGCCTTATCGATTTTTAACTCGTTTTAAAATAATATTTATTTCTAAATAGAAGCGATAATTTTATACTCATAGTTTACAGCTAATCTTATAGATTTGAGTGAATTTGAAGTCATTGCTGTTCTATTGTCTCCAAATCTAGAAATTATCTAACTAAAATTTAACTTACATTTGAGATTTTTTTTAAAAAAAAAAAGATTTACAAGCGAGCCGTACCGCAACATAGAAAATGTATTGAAATGCTTTACTAGCTTTACTTTGCAGTTTGAAGTTAGGCAGTTAGGAATATGGGGTTGCATTTTATGTATGACATTCTGACCCAGTTTTTTTCTCGCCGGAAGCATATGGTATTGCTTGCCACCAACGACCGACATCTTATTTACAGAAATACGAACTTTAATAAAATTCCTAACTATACAAGTAGTATTTCCTGAAAGAAAACTGGTCCGGACAAATATTTACTGTAATGTGAATCACATAATAATACCTAAAGTACATTGAGTATACTAATTCTTCTCCAGACTCCAGAAAAGACTAAATCCTTATACTAAAGACACGACTATAGATCGGTCTTAAAGTTGGCGTATGCATGGGTACTTTTACAGATCTTTAGTTAAGTTTAACATGGAGATAGAAACGAAAAAGAATTCGTTTGCAACAAAGATTCAGTTCTTATTTCTTTGCAAAAGCGCATTGTCTTGGCTATGTTTCGGTTAGACTCTTTCAAGATTCGATCCGTTTTTCCTTTACTGTTTTAAGTCGAGGACTGCAAAAATCCGTTTATTTGGTTCTAGAGATTTCTAAAATGTCTACAGCCTACGTCTACAAGTACAACTTGTTCCACTCCGGAACAAAGTTCTTATAATCGGCTTAAATTTTCTCGTCTACATACTCACAAAATCTACTCTCCAATTTTTCATTTTTTTTTTTACCTTGAATCATTTTTCATGCAGAAATAAAATATTTCATTCATGCTCGTTATTTAGCTGATATCATGCTGGAAGTGAAAGTCGTGATGCCAAGGACAAGGAATCTAATTTAAATATTGCATGAACGAGCCAGAGTTTTTCGAACGCCTGTAGAAAGCGCATGCATATAACAAAAAATTAACAATCTCCTCGTGCATGATAATTTACAAAGTTTTTGATACATGCTGTGCTGAAGGATCATAGAACTTTTTGTAATGCTAAACAAATTGCAAACTTTAGATATTTTTGTGAGTAGATTAATTTTCGCAACGGAACGGATGATGCAATCCAATATCTCCATCGAACAAAATTGGATGATAAAGAATTTAAACACCATTACACATTTTAAAAGCTGTATATTCTAATCAGCCTTCAATGTGATTAATAAAATGTACTTCAACAACAAGTTTTAAACTTTTTTTTGCCAACTTTTAGGGATAGTTATGCAAGAATCCGATTAAAATATGCTCTTAGAACGTATTTTTTTGTTTTTGATTTCAGCTTTAGTTGAAGTTACTTGTTAGTAGTGACAAAGTAATATCAAAGATTTGTCCGATTATATTTTGCTTTTATGTTGACACGAAAGCCAAGTTAGATTTTGAAAACTTTTAAATTAAACGGAACTGACTCGAAGAAAGCATTATGAAATCAATATTTTTATATATCAGGTTTTATACTTATTTTCTGTGATTTCTAGATTTTCAAGATTTAAAGTTGAGTTTTAATATAATCTGAAAAATCAATAGTCATTGTGTCTATATCTTCATACGAGAAATGTAATTCTTTGATAAGAAATGGTAGCAATAATAATTATCGGCGTTAGTACGTGGAAAGTGAAAGCAATCTTTTTTTAGGAATACTGAGAGCTTTAGAACTTTTAAAGTTATTCCTGAATATTTTACATCACAAAAGATTTATAGTATTCCGTAATATCAGAAAACGTAATATATGAGATATGAGGATTTTGATAAGATTCTAGATATATTTATGTATAGCTAAGTTGTTGAAGTTCCGCAATGATTAAAAAGCAAGGAAAGACGTAGGGTTGAATTTTTCTGTCGAATATAATTTGGCTAGGGACAGGAACAACATATCCTGTGGGATAAGTTCTTTTTCGTGATGCGATAGCAAATCATTATTGATTATTTTTCATACCCAACACGATGGCTATTATGGGAAAGAATCTAAGCAGGAGACCGGGAAGTGATCGATGTTTGTTTGCACATTCAGTCCGGGCATTATACAAGGGTTGTATCCAAAGTCCGTCAGACAGACATGAAAAATGGTGCTCTACGGTGAATCCCATCATTTTGAATGATAATGGGTAGTGTTATCATCAGATATCTGAGTTTTCGTAAATATAATTGTGACAACAGATGATTTGTATTTAGAATTTTAAAAATATCATTAAAACGACCATTACATTTACATCAAACGGGTTAGACGAATTCTTAAGATGAGTAAGATGTATCAGGAGGTCTTACTGTTACCAAGCTAGAAAAGTTTGAAATTCACTCAAAACTTTTAAGTCGGCCCTCATTTGCGCGTTCTCATTGTAACACCCCAGCAGTATATCTAAATTAACTATTAATATGAAATATAAAGCGGACGTTGACATTTTATATCCACGTAGTTCTTTAAACGGACTACTGACGGAGAAAGTTCGTTTGGAATTGGATGCATTTCGAAGGATCTACTGGGAGGATCCATGACTTCAAGGCCATTCAATTTCCACTAAACGTCTTTGTTAGGATGCTTGGAACTGAATGCAAAAGCGACTTGAACTGGAAGATAAAATTATTTATAGAGGGCTGTCAGAGCACAAATTAAAGCCTACGAGTACAAAGGGTAAATGGCAACGGCTGTTCTTGACTTAAGTAAATTACACAGGTCTGCGGGTCTTCTCAGTTTTCCTGAGTTTGCCGGATCTTCAGCAAAAGATGGGAAATTATTTGCTCCGTCCTTATGTAGGGAAATTGAATCAAGAGCTACTCCAAGGCTTTCCGTTGTTACTTTTCATTATAATTTTCTAGGCTTATTGCCCAGGGGGGTTTCATTGTTCACACGGTATGTGAATTTACAGAGGTGTTTTAGAGATGATTTAAGTAGACGCATTTTATATACAAAAACTAACTACCTACTTATACATGAAGCGCTTTAAGGAATAAATAAGAGTGACATAAGTAAAGGTCGAAATTAGAAGGTTTTTTTGAGCACTGCTACGGGAAACAATTAAAAATTCATGTCCACACAAGTCTAGACCTTCAATAAGATATTATGAAGTCCGTGGAGAGCTAATGGTATTTGAGTTTTGGAAGAAAGACGATTAAATCGTTCTTAATGAGTTCGACTTATAAGGGACTGGGGGTTCTATTTTATATCCTAGCTTGATTTATCTTAAAGAATTTAACAAGTCTGGGCATTTCTCTGGACTCTTAGGCTCAAGTGATATCTTTTTCCGCAGTGAAAATACCTAAGACTAAGACTATATGCTAGGACGAAAGTTTGAACTATTTTACAAAGCATCTAGTATTAAACCTTCACATTCTATAGTTCTTCTATTTGAAAAGTTCTGTTAACTACTTTTATGTCAAGTGTCTGAGTTTCTCCTCTTTTCGCTTCTCATCATCGACTTCATCCGGTTTTAATCTTGGAATTTGCTCTGAGCAAGAAGTCGAAGGTGGTATGGTATATGCTAGATGAATTCCTGAATGATTTTATGGATTTAAAATCTTCATTTTGGCTTCTTATTTTTCCCCTTTCAGCAGCAGAGCTCTAATGTGCTAATATCTTAAGAACAATAGTCGTCGTCTTCGTCTTTCTTTGTTGAAATTCACAGTCAAGCAACTCTCTAGCATGAAGTAATATAAATGAAAGCTCATGACTTTTCAGTATAGCAAAGGCTTACTTTTATAAATATTCAAGTAGTTCAAAGTGCATGGAGTATTTGTTTTTAAAAAATTGGGCATTGTCAATTTTTGTTTACATCAAAAATATTATTATGTAGGGCTGCAACATCCGTACTCAAATGAATACATCGTTGGTTGAATTTCTGAAAGGCATCGCTGTAAAGTGGCATAGATATAAAGGGCCTCTTTGACTTCAACCTCTATCAATGTTCTTGTAGGTTAAATAAGTTGATTTTGCCAATTTCAGAATGCAGAATAGGCTTCTGTGAATTGAAACTTGTGAAAATGCTTTTCAAAGGCTTTATACACTCTAAATTCCAAAGAAGATTTGGCCTACAAAGTCCCCAGAGATAGAGAAATTTATCAGGAGCTCACAAAAGGTTGTGTTCGTTCGCAGAGGTTGGTTCTTGGGTTGAGTCTGTCAGTTGGGCCGAACCTGCTGGTTACAAACGGACGATAGATTTATGAGGAAGAAGAAGTGCAATAACGGAGAACATCGCTTTGCAAAGCTAATCGATATTTTAACTGTGTAATTGACCACATAGCTCCCATGGTTTTCTAAATGGTTTGGATCTACTTTCACTCGTTTGCTCCTTTCCTAGGGAGACAAATGTCCAACTGTCAACTGCCTACTCTAAACATGAGATATACACGAGTAACTTTCTATCTGCAACTGGAATAGCATAATCTAGCATTTCGATATTCAGCTCTTTCTCTCAAGCCAGAGTCCATGAGATCTCATGGGAATAAAACCAAATTAGCTTTCCTCTGGTTTGAAAGCTTTATTATTCTCAACTGCAAACTGCAATTGAATAGAATGGTGGAATTGAGAGGGATGCTTTCGTACAATATGTGCTCTGTCTCTAATAATTGATACAGGGCCTCTGTGTGTATGGCATCTGTGTTGTGCAATTTGCCACCGTGTCTGATAATATGCGTTTCAACCACAAATAAAATCATAATTCAAAGTTTCAGTATTAAACATGCCGGATTGAATTACGAATTCTTTCCTGAAAATATTAAAGTTGTTTTTAAGCTAATTGCAATAACCTTTATCGAACGGTTAGGAAATACAAATTAGAAACAATACATGAAACTTATACTCGTTGATAAATAATAAATCTATTTATTTGAACTAATGTATTATACACCAGAAACTGTCAAACAAAAGAATTGGTGGCAAAATGACAAACCAGACAATAAATAATAGATTTTGTCGTATTAAACTACTAGAATTTGTTATTCATATTGACAGGGGTTGGTAATATTGTTTTGGAATTTGATAACATACAACTTAATAGAAGAAAGGAAAGGTTAATTGACACTCGTTAATATTGTGAGGGTATTCAGTAGAAAAACAAGTAAATAAATCCCTTGAAACAAATTAAACTCAAGGTGATTCCAATCCTTTGCAAGGTTATTTAGCCCTCTAGAATTCAGCAGCCTTGGCGTGCTATTGAAAGGTTTTGGTGAACAAAAAAATCGTTCAACAAAGGAGAAAGAGTATTTATTACTAGGAGATTATAAAAGACCTACATCAGATCAAAACTGTAATTTCCCAAGCTTCTAAGCTGATTTCGCTTCGTTTCTTGATTAACAATTAGTTTGTTGTAGGATGAAAAAGCTCTTTAGAAAATGAAACTCAATCCGTTAATCTTAAGATGCTGTGTCAGGTTTTCGGAACAGAAGAAAACAATTTTCTTCTTGGGTTTTCAATATAATGCTTTCTAACCTAATAATATTGTTATGTACTGAATGTAATTTCTCTTGATAGCTTTAACACAAGAGAGAAAGCTACACACAAAGCACCTAAATGTTTAAGTCAGTCTATAAAAGCTTTCTGAAATGAATGCCATAAACCATAATCAATAACACCTACTGAGAAATATGAATGAAAAGAGATTTTGAATAGAGTTTTCTTCAAATGTTTCAGTTGTCGGAGATCAATCGTCACTCATGGGTGACAGCGGGCGGAAAGGGTGAATTGGAATTGGAACTGCCAATGATGGACGTTGTACAAACTCACGTCATACCCACATCGGATGCCGTGGATCCGGACGTTCTTCAAGCAATTGCCAGCCTGGGTTGCTTTAAGGATCGAGATAAACTGATTCAAGAGCTTCTCAGTCCCAAGTATGTGTCCTCCTTCTCATGGAGAAACGCTAACTCTTCTATTACTAAATAAGGCTTAAGATTCTAGTTTTTAGTTCAGACTACAAGAAAGAAACTAGACACCAATAAGGGCATATAAAAACTCTTGCCTAAACTTTCTCTTATGATTTCCATAGTCTCCATAGACTTCACCCTTTTCACAGGCTCTTCCATTTAAAACATACATTGTCGACTTTCTCAGGCTTTTTGGTCTATTGGAAGTTGTCCTCGGTTGGCAAATCCATGATGGTCGTAGAGTTAGAGTACCAACCAGCAGCAGCAGTATTTTCGAGGAATAAGTCCCAGCGAGAAAAGGCAAATATTATGTTAGGGCTGTAGAAGAATGTATTGCAAAATATCCTGGAGGGACTCGTTGCAGTAAGTAGTAGGAGGACAACAGTACACACACACATAACGGAAATAGCTGTAGGAAGGAGACTGCTTATGCCTTGCAGTGTTAACAAACTATTCCCATTTTGGTTGTTCCCAACAGCCGAAATGTGCATACAGGCTTTGGTGGCTTAAGTGTTGTTTCTCTTGTATTTTTCTTCTCGCCTACAAAATCTGGAATGGAGCTCAGATATTCATTTGTACTTATATTGTTATGACTTTCACCCTCCTTCGCCTCCCCATCAGAATAAACACTTTCGCCACAAGCATTTGCTTCCACCACACTCCTCGCGTACTCATTCCAGTAACAGTAGAAGTAGAAGGTGGTAGTCATCTAATGTAAATTATCTTATGCAGGCTGTTGCCTTATCCCTATAATATAGTCCATAGAAATTGCATTGTCAAATTACTTCCTGCATCTTGTCCTATAATTTCTTTTTCACCAAGTACCATTTTAAATCCATTAAAATTAACATTTGCATTAATATATTTCGCCTTACTACGTCGAAATTTTGCTTAATCCTCCCTCTTCAACATTTTGTAAGATTTAAGGACTTTTGTTGACTTTTAAAGACAAAAACAATAGGCATTACATTTCATAAAAACACATAGTAAATGCTTATTGGTTTGAAAAAGTTTAGGTATTCCTTTACTTGTGTACCAATTTAAAATCTTTAGAAATTTTAGATTAAGATAAAAAGTCGAACAAAAAACTTGGCGTAGCATATTTCTTTCTTTTATAGTGCATATGTATATGATATAAAGCTTGGGAATAAATTAGAATTGAAATCGTTAATGAATTGTTCAATGAATTGCAGCCACAACACAGAGAAAGTAATTTATTTCCTATTGTTGGACCGAAAGCGAAGAAAGCCATCGAAAGAAGACGATGGTGAATACGTAGTAGGCACCAGGAGAGATTCGATTTCAAATACAACAAATAATTCTATCATGGATCCCCCGAGGAAGCGGATTGACAAGGTGAACGGAAATGCCTGTGCATATCAGTTTGATCGAATCAGCGAAGGATCTCCAATTACTCCCAGGCGACATTTGTACAGGTAAGGATTTGAAATTAAAATAACTCCAGTACATTCAGCAAAATGGCATAACAAGTAATTCCCTTGCAAAAGAGATCAATATATATTTGAAATATTAGGTAGTGTATCAATTAGAAACAAATCATAAAATTAGAAAGTAGAACGTATGTACATTTATCAAAATAAAGCATATCGAGAATTGAAGCAATTCTAGAAACATTTAATTAGTACTACACGTGATAAAATATGATCAGTCTATTTTCTAAATCATTTCCTTGACTGTTGTCAACACTCTGTATTTTCAACACCTGTCTCTGACACAGCCTATATTAGAATTCATTAATACATTTAAACCGAGTCTCCTTTTGTAAATACGAAACTGTGAAATTAGCATAAATATGTACCCCTGTCGGTTCTATATCCGGGTGTGGGTGTATAGTAAGCTGAGTAAACTGGTTCCAATTAAAATACGCAGAAGCTATTTTCAAAGGAGTTTAATGGGGACAGTTGCTTTTTTCTGATGACTGCCCATACTTATTGTTAGTTTGATGGTGATTGACAAGTTTGATAAGTATACAGCGATACATTTTGTGTGAAAGCTATCAAGTGAGACAAAACAACGTTAGCCAACATTGTACGTTTAAGTTTGAAATTCTGAGATACATGCATGAGGAGTATTGTATGTAGACGTCTGAGCACTTTGGTCCATCTTATATTTCTTACTTAAGGGATCTTTGTGAGACGGTATGAGATTAGAAAGCTCAAAAAGTGAAGTATCCTTTCTGGTTCGTTTATTGACAAGGACTTTCATTGAAACAGACTAACTCTGATCCCATTTTATTTCATTCGATTCCTTTTCAACATCAGTCTCTAGGGTTTTCGAAATTCCGAGGGCAGTTATTCCTAGATTTGCTAACATTGTCCAGTAAGAGTTTCCCTTTTATGAACACACTCATTGAAACTTTTTTGTAGAACTTCTAGAAACATTTACTTCCCAAAAGGAATAATGCTTTTGCTAGATGTTCTCTTTGTTGTACATATCTTCTTGTATTGAGATTGTGTTGAGGCTCTTGAGGTAAAAGTTTCTTGTTATATTACCTGAAAACTGATCTAAATTGGCTGAGTTGAACATCCTCTTTTCCGTCTAATAATCTGTGGTTCT
>JAQGBQ010001120.1:0-13370 GCA_034698485.1 Vertagopus arboreus
AAGTGTCTTAAATTACACTAAAGAGAAAGTTCACTTTCACTCATCACTTATTAAATTATTTGGTTTTGGTATGGACCAAACAGCTAAGCATGAAGAGAATGGCAGACAGGACAGGGAAAAGAAGAAGAAGTAGTAGCAACAGCAGCATCAATGATCTGTGTAGCTTCTTTAGTAGTTGTAGTCCCTGTGTAGCACAGCTGCATGACCAAACCAGAAGGATGTTCTTGCGATAATGACCCAAGTCTGGGACACAGAAGAATGGTTCATGAAGGTTGTTAACCATGGAATAGTAATAGTTGTCTAGAATACACTTATATACCCGGTTGTAGTCTTTTTTTACCAAGTTTGAGACTGTGGCTAGAGAGTAGAGAGATGGACATGGTTTTATATAATAGAAGTGGTAAAGTGTCTCTGTCCTTTCTAAATTTCTAAAAGAAGGTCTGGTCCAGTGTGTCCAGTGTCCTGATCTTTTTAACAAGTCTACAAAGATTTTTTTTTATCTCCTCAGCTTTCTTCACGTCCTTTCACCGTCTTTATGTATAGTGAGTATATGAGACTATGCACTTATACATACTTGTCTACTGCTGTGGCTTTGGTTATTTGTAATAATGGCTTCTCTCCCCTCTTGAAAAAGAAATATTTGAGATTTCTTCAGGGAGGGCCAAAGAATTTTTCCTTACCTTTCATATTCAGATGGGCCATTGTCCAACTCTAGTTCAAGTTTGAATGGACCATCTTATCATTTATATAATCCTCATCTTAAGAACTATAAACCTACGCACTAGTATACGACTGTGGATAGGTCCAACTGCCGACAAAAAACTTTCCCTTTCTTGGGTTCGTACCATTGCATTTCAACTTAAGCGTCTTTCTATTACTTCCGTTTCATCTCCATATGCTAACTAAGGAAGTTTAAACGAGAAGATCTTCACAGGGGAACCCCTCACTGGAATTGTGAATGCATTTGGATGGCTGCTGCGAAAGCGCGTGTAATAACAGTAATAAAATAATATCAAGTTCGAGGCTTCCAGAGATCATTGAAACTTGGAAGTTTTGATAACGATGTTGGGAACTCATATTAAATGTAATGTTGTGAGCTAAGAAATCTTTTATACAGGATTTCGACACATGGAACAAAAACCCGTGGTGCATCTTGTAGTTGGATTTATAATAATAAGCACATGGGAAGGGGAGTGTGAGTGTGGAACTGAAAGTGCATTTGTAATAAAAAATTGAAATCTCATAGTCATAATAATAAGTAGGACGAGTTCGGAGGTTGAGATATAAATCTCATCTCATCTCATTTGAAATAAATGGTTTAACACAGAAGAACGAGAAGGGATTGGATTACATTACATATTGCACCGTCTCGCCCGAAACTAACATTATTATCTCGTACATTACACCAGGACACACGTCACCATTTCACCATAACTATCACGATCAGCAGAGGAGAGGACTGAAACTAGTGATACGAAATGATGTTGTTATATAACACATACACATTCTATGCCAGATTATTAAGACCCATTTCTTTAAAAAATAGAAACGCTTGGAAGCTTCCACAAATCTTCAGATCTTCAAATCTCTACGCTTGCCTGGATAGCTAAGAAACTCTGAATGTCTGAAGCAAAGTTTATAATACTTTATGCCATTTTCGTAAAAGACGAATTTTTGATCCGTTATTACAGTTACGACTGCCATTATTAGCATCACAAAGGTCCTACTCTTCTGTCATCAAAGTCATCATCTCTATTTTATATTTTACGATCTGCTATACTCTTGAATGTACATTCCAACGTATTTCCTATCCTTGAAACGCTTTGATAGCCTGTGAGGCATTCTAAAACATGTATATCTAATAGCTGAATCGTTGAATCAAACTTTCTAAAGATTCCTGGGATTCTAAGTTACTACGTTTTATGATATGTTACACACTTTTTACTTCCTTGTTAAACTAAAACTCTAGCTGTCCTTCGAGTTATCCGTTCATTTTTGTTGGAAATCTTCAAGACGAAGATCACATCAGCAAAGAAGCAAATGTATGTATTATCGGGATATATAAGATAGATTATTATTATTACTGCTTGTGATATAAGGTAGAGTTCTGTGATATTGTGGAATGATATTATGATAGAAGATGAGAAAAGTAAAAGCGAAAGGGGTTGAGGATATCAGAAAATTTTGAAATGATAAAAGTTTGCCCCACATTATAAAAAAGTTATAAAAAGGTTCTTTCATTATTTATGACTTGCGTTAAGAGTCTTGTTCACATTTCTTACATCTTACAATTCCTAAGTAAGAAGATGATATAACATCCCTCTCAAGATCTCTCCGTGTTTCTTCTATCTCTCATCTTTTGTATTTATTACAAGGGAAAGACCTCGTAAAAATTCTTTTTATCCAGACAAAGGTACAAATTTTAGGAATTTTGAGTAAATCTTTTCCTACAGAATTATTAAAATTTACCAAATATCTCCGTCCTTAAAGTTTAGAAAAATACACAAAGGAATTATACTTGAAAGTTGAAGCTTCCCTGTAATTGAAATTTTGAAATGTAATATTTTGAAATCTCAATTTTGGCCAACTGTGAGTAAAGAAAATATGAAGGCAACATTGCATATTAGAGACTCGAATTACAGATTTTTTGTACCTGTTGCTAATTGAATAACCGTAAATTGATGGCAAATTATATTTATTATACTTTTTTCTTGTGTTCGAAATATCTTAACCCTACAAAATATTTCAGTTCAGAGGCTAATCAGTTCAAACTTTAAATTTAGAATCATAAACATTCATACCGAAAATAAAAAAAAATTCGTGGTAGTAAAGTATTTAAAAGGAGAATTTATGAATTGTTTATTTTCTTGAACTTGGCATTAGAAATCCATTAGGAATTGTTGAAATAAAAATGAATTGAAAATTACAAAATGTCAATAATATAAAAAATTCAAGATTCTACCCGACATTAACACTATAGGACTAGAATCTCAGAAAATTAGCAAAACTCCCACGACTCGAGGTGGTGAAAGTTGTTCCATTCCGGTAAACGCCTTGATCGGCCCAGTCAGTCTCAATGGTAGTAGCTTGGTTGCTGGTAGAGGCTTGTCTAACCTAAATCTAAGTAGCGAGGGAAATAGTGTCATTTTGTAAACTTCTGCTTTTATAAAACTTTCATGTTTGCTTGAACCTTAAGTACAGAAGGAAAATGGATGAAATAGCTTCTGGAAATAGGAAATAATGTCGGGACTGAATGGGTGAATGGGCAGTTTGAATGTTGATCTGGGAGTCAGGGAATTGAGAATTGAGAATCCATGAGATCAAGGACCCATATATATACTACCACCACCACCAATACCACTACAGTTTTGTCCATACTGCTACCAGTAGAACCATAACATTTCCAACAAAATCTAAAATCCCTACCTCACTGCCAGTACTTCAGACTGCAGATTTCAGATCTATTATACTTGATAGTAGCAGTGTGTTCTTGTAACGTCCGATAAAAATAAAATCACCACAACCATTCACTCACAATAGTTACTTTTCATGAGGCGTATATAAAGAGATAATCATTTGACCTTTTCCCACTATCATTCACCCTCTCGTGTATAAGAACGAGCTATACCGTCAACCCAACTAAATCCTAACACAATCATTTTGATACGCACTTAAACCCAAAGAAGAGAATGACTCATATAATTTTCTTATTATGTTCTAAACTACAATCCTTTATACTATTATACACACTCCCATTTAACAATATTAGCCCTTCCAGGCGTTTCAAGTCTTGATCTCCAACTTTTCAAGATTACTCGCTCCAAAGCTCCAATGTGGAATTCTGACTGTAAACAACTGTGTTAAAAAGAAACAAAAACCCTCAAGAAAAAACGAGGTCTAAATGGTAAAAACGAGTAGAAGAATATGGCCATTTTTTATCCCTAGGATGAATATAAATAAAAATGGAACAAAAAGGAGATTAGGTTTAGTTTTGTCTAGCCCTCTACTTGGAGAGGAAATTGGCCGAGATGTTTTTTGTCAAGGGAAGAGATATCTTTAAGAATTTTGAGAGAGAAAAGAACAAGGTCTATATACATAGTGTATAAGAAAGTATATTTCGAGTTAAGAATATTATAATAATAATATACGAGAGGATAACAACAATTATTCTCACACCTACCATTCCATTCATCTTCCTGAAAATTCCTGAAAACTGTGTGTGTGTGTATAATGCCACGAGAGCTCAGGGAAAGTTGAAGTTGGCTAGAATACTAGAAGAGATACGCTTTATGAAATTTACAAAAGGAACATGGATAGTGATAGTCCTAGTTGGTGTGTTGCTGGTTGGTGGTAGGCGAAGTGCCCTATTATGATAATATATAATATTATTATATTATATATAAAAGTAATACATAGAAGTATGAAGAGGTATCTGTATGCTGCTGTGGGAAAGTCTTCTCCAGAGAAAGTTGGATACAAATAGTACAAAGAGTGGATGTCGTCGATGTATAGTATTATGGAGGGATGGGAGTGAAAGTATTAGATTACATGGTCATACTTTATGTTAAAAAGTTACACTTTATGCCTCTCGTTACAGCACACTACATTAGTTTGAGTGCTGGAACTAGGGCCGTAACTATTCTCCTTCACTTTGTATGCATAATTTCTTAATTATTTACTTTGATTAAAGTTTTCCTTCATGCTGCAGTGAATATAATGAGCTGATTTTGTACAAGAGAACCTCACAATCTGTTCTCAATTTTATTTTTAAATCTAACCAAAAATTTGACAGAGCACATACTACAAACATTTTGAAATGATTGTTGTAAAATAAATAAAAAA
Source organism: Vertagopus arboreus (assembly GCA_034698485.1). Classification (NCBI taxonomy): domain Eukaryota; kingdom Metazoa; phylum Arthropoda; class Collembola; order Entomobryomorpha; family Isotomidae; genus Vertagopus; species Vertagopus arboreus. The sequence continues at coordinate 4,843 of JAQGBQ010001120.1, forward strand.
CTTGCATTATTATTTTTTAAATTTACAAATGTACATCATAATATTGAAAAGTACGGCCCTGATGACAAACCAAAAGTGAAGAGAAAAGGGTAAAATATCAAGCAAAACTTTTCTTTCAAGATTTTTTTTCTTCCACAGTATTTTTCCTCCCGTTAATTTCACAATACCTAAGTAAGAATGTCGTATTTTCTCGTTTGGTAAAAAAAGTACCAAAGCGAGGTTTCTTAACTCATGTGTTTTATATTCTAGAGACACGTATAATAATACCTAAATTCTTGCGTTATATTTTAGTTACTCGGTTACTCTTTACCATAATACTAGGCAGTAGTGGGAGAAAGTAAAAGTAAGTTAGAGTTGGTTGAAGATCTTTGGCTGTTGTAGGCTCTCTTTCTGGAGTTTAGGTTGTTCAGAGAGTGTCGGGCTGAAGGACGAAGTGTGGAGGTAATAGACTGAAGTGCTTGTCGTCTTTTTTATGATTATGCAGATTTATATCGTTCCCAACATTCTTAACTTTTACTCTATATTGTCTTAATTTCCACATACACGGGAGTAGGAGAAAACTAGAAAAGTTTCCTTCTCCCTAGAGAAATCCAGAGATTCTCTCTAGTTTTACTTTTTCAAACAGAGCTCATTAACATTTTATTCTTTGAGGACAGCGAAAGAGGCATAGTGTGGAATTATACTATCTGATAGATATGTTCAGAGTTTTGAATATTTTGAATATTCAGAAAAAATGCCATTTATAGTTTGTTTGATTTTTAGGAAGTTGTAAATGGATATGTTAGATTGTATAATGAAATTGTTATGATTTTTTATGTGACTTTACAGTTTTCAAACTATGCTCCAAAAACATGATTTAAAAACACAATAATGAATTTATTAAATGTTGATTTATAGTTATAAAAGCTCCAATAATTTTTTGTTATTGTATTAGATGGTTGATGATTCCTCTATGAAAAATACCAATGAAATATCTATAGGGTTACAATTTTAAATTTGCAAGCACGTAAACCCAGTTTGGCCATCGAGGCTGTAAGGTTAAGCCGTGTGTGTTCTTCATATCAAAATCAACATCATTTACCTCATCCTTCTCTCTGTTGACATGAACCTTTAGGCCTTTGGATTTTGGTGGAAATTAAATTAAATCAAGCTGAAATCTTTACACCTAAAAGAATCATGTAACTGGAAGGGGGTAGTTGGATTTCGATATCTGAAGAAAGTCATCCAGTTTTCCCAAGGGACATCGAACCATGTCAGTTAAGCTAGGTCAAGTCAGAGTAAGTTATGGGAAAACGAAGGGAATTAAAAGGAATCCGGTATCAAGGGGGACAAGAAGGAAGGATCACGATGATTGCGATGATGATAGGAATTCACGAAGCCAATTTCATTCCGAAGCCAACTCAAGCCCGAGTCAATGCCCATCCATCAGTAAAGAGATCTCACGATCCAAGCCAAATCTATCTCTGTCCAAATCCTACATACTTTTTCATACATACATATTTTCATACACACCCACCCACGAAAAAAAAATATATATGGATAGAGGGAAAAGGTCACTTGGAAGGAAGGGAGATTCTGATTTCGATTTCTCAGGGTTTTGAGTGGACCGAAGGAAATTCTAAATTCGATAGGTATGTCGCAAACTTTGGACAGATTGATGTTATGGCCTGACTGCTGCTCCCACTACTACTTTTGACTGCTGCTGCTGCTTCTTTAGAAACTGGATACATACCAAGCCAAGCCTGAGATTTCTGATCTGATCTGATGCAATCTAATGGCCTGTATGCTATCGCTCTTTCTTGGATATAACAAGAATGTCGAAGATTCAAAGAATCGCATGTGTTTCATGCCTTGGCTGAGTCCACCATGGCCAAGGCTTAAGGGTTGGCTTATTTTGGCAGGGTCTAGCTTGGGCTTAGGTCCAGGAGTGTGGTAATAATATCTTTTTGAACGGATACATTCAGTATCGGATATGATGATGGTGTTATGTTGTCACTTCTTCTTGAGTACCAATACTATGTATGGACATCACTACAAGGTACTGTATGTAATACTGTGAAAGTGAGATCGAGATGAGATGAGAGAGGTTGGAGGTGTCAATCGATATTTCATAAGAGTTTTGTAGAGCACAACACACAGTCCCACTTCACTCCCCTTATCTGTCTCATCTTGTCAACTCAAAATTGCAAAGTTCATCTATCCTCTGTGAGATAGAATCCCCCATATGATCACCGGATGGAGATTCCACACTTGTATCATATAATATCATAGCATAATGGTAACATATACAAGTATAGGTCCAAGTGTTGACGAGTGTCGAGGAAAGTCGCAACATCGTAAATCCTCCATCATTTTATTTCTCTCTGAATTTGATCTCATCTCTTCTCCTTCATCCACCACCAACATCACTGCCCTCATCTTATATCGCTTGTGTTTTTTATCCTCCTACCAAATCAAAAAGATATTACAAAAACTGTCTTGGAGACTTACAATTTTGGAATCTGGGACCTAGAAGTGGAGGTCGTTGATATGGGTGGGTGTGGAGGTATTTCGTATTTATATTTGCTCATGTCTCTCTACACGCTCAAGACTCCTCTGGACCTACTCTCGTTTAAACATTTCGTTTTTATTAGTTGGATGTTGAACTACATGAGAGATTCATGACCAAACATGATACTCAACCTGGAAAGGAATTCCAACTTTCACATCGAATTTGATAAAATATTGTATGCTACATATAGTTCGCAACGTGAGAATGCGATTTGATTAGTCTGGCTACTACAGAGTAAACAAGATACAAATTTAATTTAGTCTTACCTACGAGGGCAGATAATTTAATTTACCTGTCATGCTTTTGTAAACAAGTTCGTACATATACTATCAACTTTTATCAAATAAACAAGTTTTTTTATATAAACTTCAAATGATGAATTTAAAAGCAGAGTTTGGAATATCACTATCGTATTTTTTATTTATATTAACCAGATTCCGTCTTTCTTCATTGGAATAAATTCTAAACCGATCATTAACTTGCAAAATTGTAATAAAATAACCACGGAGCCACACCCCCTGTAATAATTCGCAAGTAAATTGCACAAGAAACGCTTAACACTCCGGGGAACACGTTGCTGGAATTCCTAGTAAATACATTACTCCAAGTCTCATAAGAAGCAACCAAAGGGCCATCACATTTGCATTTACACCAGTTGCCTACCAAGTCGAATCTTCTTTGAATTGAAATCTCTACTATATATACTTGCTTACTACATCAACATCATTTCTTCATACATTTAACATCCTTCCAGGAATCCAACCTAAATGTTAAATCTTTTGAACAGTCAAAGATATTCCATAGATACTTAATGCATCCTCCTTAATGTTCCTTATTGTCTCATCTCCCTCTGTTCTCATTCAAATTGCAATCCCTACAAACTCTAAATCCCACCTTTACTACCTGTTAATGGCCATTCCTTTATTCTACAGCTATATGCACAGAATTAAGTTAAGAATTGCAAACATATAGTAGTAGGGAAATCCAAACAGAGAAAAATAATTAGCTTGCAGATTTGAATTGAAAACACATTGTGCTCTCCTATTCCAAATGTTTTCCTAGAAGTATGTTACATTTAATTTAATTTTGGTATACACCGTATCATAAATAGTCCTAAAAACAACAAGCGCTCCATATAGTTGATGTTGATTCCCTAAGTAAATGTCTGTAATTGTGTAATCTGAAAGCACAAAAACTAAACTACAGAGTTCCCTCGTGCATAATCCTTGTTGTTATACATTTCAAGCCGTGGTAATTCTTCTGGTAATAACGGTTTTAATTAACGAAACTACTTTCCCTTTAGAGTTGAATGAGAAAGATTCAATAAAGTGTGAATTATAGTTTTGCTTCGTAGGAGTTTTCTAATGTTGTTGTGCTGCTGAATAAAGTTATTCTGTCCCTTATTATCTAGATTCTGGAATAGCTAAAATAGAAAAATGGCCAAACTACAAACTAAAGCACATTCAACCAAAATAACATTTTGCAAAACTAAAGTGGAGATGTAGATGAATGGTAAAATATTGTGCAACCGGCCAAATAGAAACATTTACAGGGTTAGTTTTTATAAATGAACAATTTTTAAATATTAATATTTAAAGCCAAAGTTTAAGTTAAATAAATAGCTCATTTTGAATCTAAAAATTTCTTATCTTGTTGATTCTTTTGTTGATCTTGCGATAGAAAATTTAATAATAAAAAATATCAAGAACGGTAAATTCATCATAAATAAAAAAAAATCATAATTAAAAAGAATACAACAACAATAGAGATGAGTTATAAATTCACTTTGAGATAAACAAACAATTACGAATTTAAAACCAGGAAATTGTTCAAAATTGCAATTAAACTTTAAAATTGGCATAAAAACATTAATGTTTAAAAATAGTTCGTTTATAGAAACTCACCCTATACATAAAACTATGAAAAAAGTAATGCCTACACATTTTGTAAGGCAGGACAAGTTGGAGAAGTATCACAAACTATTAAGATATTTTATGGAGCTAACTGATATCTAAATCAGAAGAGCACTTTACTTTACTGTACTTTACATCTTCCAGAAACATAATGGGGAAATGGAGATCTAGAATGTATTGTTCACAGAAATAGATAGAGTCATCCATTTGCAGAACAGAATGCCAGAATAGACTAGACGCATTGCAGAAAATTGTCTCCAGAATAGACGAGACAAATTTTTTATGATTCTTTTTCTTCAAATTTAGTTGATTTAATAGTTGTCTTCAAAGCAACTAGAATTTGCATGTCTTCCATTCAAATTTAACAAAATTCAAAATTAAATGAGATATGTGAAATGAAACCAATTACAACGAAACAAACGAACTAAAAAGCTGCTCAAAAATCGAAAAGTTAAAGCAATAAGAAATTAAAAAAAGACCTAAAAAAATGATAAAGTTATTTCCAAAGACATTCTTTTAGATTTTTTTTAAAAAAAAACTTTCCGCTACTCAAAAAATATATTTTAAAAAATGATGACGGACACGAGGTAGAAAAAATAATGCGTTTTTCATAACACTCAACACTACTAACTCTTTCACAAGATTCGCACTTTCACCGTTCTGTCTGTGAAAAAAGGTAAGAGAGACGGAGGATTTTTTTTGTATCCTATAGTGCATTAAGTCTTCTTCTATGAGAAAACTACACATTCGCAATTTTTCATGTTCAATGTTCATACACTTTCGTTTCCCAAGGATTTTTTTGCCACTACCGTCATCCACATAAATCTTAACTCATCCCGGTGACTTGAAGATAAATCTCTTTCGAAATTTCTGTCCATGTCCTTCCTGTTTCTTTTTTACAATATAATTTCCAAATCCATGTCCACATCCACCTACATTCAACCTACAACTACAACTAGAAAGAAGTACAAGGAGGAAGGAAAGAGGAGGTTGAGGTTAGAAACAATAAGGTTTAAGGCCCTTTAATATAAAAGCCATTATTGTGTAGGCTTAGGGTTGTCCCATTAAAGTAAATAGTCAGTGTCAGCCGCTTATGATCCCAAGGGCTATAAATTTCCGTTTCGGTTATTAACCATCTAAATTTATTGCTTACTGTCAATTGTCGATGGTTATTTATTGGGAAATTTAGCGGTGCGTCAAATTAAGCTGAAAATTGCTATTTGATGTTATCATCTCGATTTAATTTTTCTCCAAAGAATTCCATTCTTAAGTCTGTCATGTAGGTCGGGAATTTTATACGAATAGCAAAAAAAAACTGAACCTTTTTCTCTTAAAATAAACCGATTTCAATATTTTAACTTATTTTTTTGCCTGCTAAATATGTATACTAAATTTTAGTATGTATATCATCTCTTCGGGGTGGAGAGAGTGTCAAGAGGTCATTCCAAAGGGTTTCCACGTTCTGGCAATTTATTACCACTAGAATTGGTGTTGATGGGTGGGAGCACACATGTTTCGGACAGGCTGTTGGCATCAGTTGGACCCCTTTTTCTTATAATAATGTATAAGATGATTCTGGCTAGATTCTTAGAAACTTTCAAAGATCATACTGACTGGATGGATCCGAGTCCATTCCAAGGGATTGGGTGAGCCAGCACTTTTTTTTAAAATTGAATGGATGTTAGCATTGAGGTGAATGGCACATTATGGCATCCGTCCACCTTAGTCACTAGACAATATCAGTCTTGTCCGTGTCCTTCATCCAATTGTCTTTTAATCTTTCCAGGTCAAAGATAAAAAATAACAGATTACATACCTCGCTAAACATTCCGAAAATATTTACTTTACTCAATCCCGGCTAAAAATATTTCTGGAATTTCTAACAAAAAGAAATCACAACAACAAAATTCACGAAATTCTTCTTTCTACGCCCCCACTGGTTAGCCATCTAGAAAAAATTGGGACGTGGAACAGATGACCTAAAATTTGAGCTGTCATAAGAAAACATCTCTGTAGCAGAAAGACGGAAACCTTGGTCATATATATTTCTCGTTGCCTTCCTCCTTACTTATGTTTATAGTTGACAATATAATATAAGATGATTCCTAATGCTACATCCAGTGTATTCGATGTAATATTAGGGATTAGTAATATGGCACTTTCTGCAGAGCCGTCATCCAAAAATATTTATTGAGTGATGGATTAGCCATCAAGAAAGACTGTGGAGATGAAAAGACTCGGAAAAAATTACTCTCCTTTTGTTTCTCCCATATTTTATTTATGGGTGTTCATTTTTCATGATTTTTCTTCTTCCAAAGAAAAAAGCAGTTCTGGAAACACCACCACCACATTATTTTACAAGATGTAAGTGGCATCAGAAGCAGGAGGACCCGAAGCAATATAGGACCCTCTCTAAGCCAGCAGAGCTCTTTATTTTCTTGTCTTATTGTCTCAACCATTTATATCTATGTATGTCTTCTTCTTCTTCTTATATATTATTACGTATGGTAGAATAATATATAATGGTATGTAGGCTAAGAGAGTAAAAGTTGTGTGCAGTAATAATCATGTCCCGTAAATTGGCTCGCATTTGGTTACATTTGTCCTAGAAAGAAAATAATTCCATTGTTTTGGAGAAAATATATACGAGCAGAGAGGGTTGGGTCCTCTTGAATAGTCTCGTAGGTTCTTTAGCTTTATAAAAGATAGTGAGGAAATCTTGAAAGTTTGAATAAATCCGTTTTATAGCTGTGGATAATAGAGCCAGTTGTTTCTACTTTAGAAGAACAAGTCATTGTTGTTCTCAGATGTACAAAAGAGATATAGACTATTTTATACTCTTAGCTTTCTACTTGCTACTTCGTATTTGTTAAGTTAAAAAACTCAGACCAGAGGTCGAGTGAGCTCAAGGCAGCCCAAGCCAGCAATCTAGCTCTTTTGAAGAGTGAGATAAGTAAGATTTCTTTTGCCAGGTCATGGGCGGCGGAACTATTTACTATCTTTTAGAGAATATTATAATTCATTGGTTTCGTTTGGGTTTAATAATTATGAAAGACAGAAGAACATAATCAGATCTGACAAATTAAGTACATAATTACAATTATTGGCGTTTTTGTAACTTAAACTGTCAATAGAAAAATTTGTAATTTGGATTCAAAAAAGTAAAATAAGGAACATTTTTAAAAAAAACTTACAAATTAATTTAAAATTCTTTATGTCAATCACAGGATTCCGCCACCCCTGCACCAAGAAAAGGATAGCAGAGTGAAAGCACTCTTGAAAGTGACAGGGGAAACTTCATAAACTTTCTCAGAGGGCAAGCTCGCCTACGGAGGAACTGGAATGGAAAATAACCCCGTGGCAGTTGTTTTTGTATACAGAAAATATGTAGAGAAGGATAAGAGTTCCTCTGATATTAAACTTAAGAGGCTGATTTAACGATAAGTATGTCCTTTTTAGTTAGACTGCTCCTGTCATCCTCATTGTAACCACTGCAATCCTACAGTATAAGCAGTAGAGAAGTTGCAGAATAAATAAACTTAACTTGAGAGTCTAATGAGCCTCCTAACTCTTATCTAATTCTGAGAGCATGACAACTCTAAAATAGTACAACATCAACCCGAGCCTTTCATCTCTTGGATTTTTTTAAAACTCAAAACAGTTGAATCGCTGAAAGATGGATAAATTTAGGACATGAGAATTTGTCACATTAAATGTTTTTCAAGGACTGATTTTTTTTTATAAATTTGTATTATTATCTGAACAATTTACTTCAGATATGAATGTGAGAGACAAATCCAAATTTTGTCAGAAACCCCAGAAGAGTTGTGTTTATTTTTTTCCTAATAGAATCATGTCAAAAATATGTCTGCTCACTTCAACAAAAGCAACCGTTAATAAATATGACATTCGTCCAATTTGACGACGTGAATTGACGTGATCCTAGAAACCAAATCCATCAAGGCTCGCACTGCAAAGCTAACTACGAATTTGTAATTATGTATTGTTAGTATTTTCTTTGGGTTGATGCTATCAATTTGGAAGAGTTTTATTTTCGAGATACA
>JAQGBQ010001121.1:0-13351 GCA_034698485.1 Vertagopus arboreus
ATAATTCATATAATATGTAATTCTTGCAAGGTCCGCTGGACGTTTATGCAATAAAGAATTGATTGATTGATTGATAACTCTTAATATTATCTTATAATTTACAATTTAATGGCTTATCAAAAAGTAAATTAATATTATGTTTTTGAGGGTGCAAGCTTTTGCCCAAAATCTAGAAACTGAAACGGACAATTCAATTAAAATATTTTGGGTTATTACATCAGCTAACCCTCATAATATGTGACCATCTCACTAAAAAGGGCAATGTAAGTGCTCTAACAGTTCATATCCTAAATATATCTGAAAAACTCAAATCCTTGTCGCATTTCCATCATTGTGGAATATGAACTTTGCTATGTAGTAATTAACCTGCTGTTTTTTTAGTGAGATTGCGAAATTATCACATGAACATTCTTATCTGGATATGCATTTCGACAAATCCTAATCTACTCAAGATTAATGGTCATAAACAACCAAAGCACAATTGTATGTAATCTCGCACTCAACAATCAAACAAATAGATACGGATTATCCTTGTATCAATTCGTTAAAAACATTTCTGAGAAGGCATCATAATATTTGAAAGGTTGAGTCAAATCCAGCAACAAACATTTAATCCAATTATATAAAGCGCTAGAAATGTAAATCTGTCCTTCTCTCTCTCTGTGTGTGTGTGTATCCTTTGCTACTCCTCCAGAACTACCCATTAAGGTTCTAGTGTATGCCATTGAAAGCAATCTCTATTGGGGCGAAGAGAGAAACACGTCACCAGGTTGGCTTATACAAAAAACAAGTCTTTCTAAAAGCTATTTTTCTCCTAAAATAAAGATATAAATTTAATTATGGCTCAAACTAAAGATGAAGAGTTGTATTAAAAAGTTAGGCTTTTCATATTCGAAACTCCTCTCCGTTCTCAAATGAAAAATAAAAAGTCACTGGTTTCATTTTTCATTTGAAAACGGAGAGGAGTTTCGAATATAAAAAGCCTAACTTGGTAATAGATGTTTTCTTCTTTAATTTGACCCATACTAGAAAATTGTATCTTTATAACTGATTTTTAAAAATAATTTAAAATAAAACTTGTTTTCCCCATTAGCTAACATGAAAACATAATTCTCACTCCGCCCCAATAGAGAATTTTTTCGATGAATCATGTCGCCATCCACTAAAACCTTAAATCTTAAATCTGATTATAGTTGATTGTAAGTGTGTTACAAAAACTAAAAGATCACTAAAATGAAAATTTTAATATGTTGAAACCTGACCTTTATAAAGGTCAAATACGTCAAATTCGTAATTGTCATCGGATTTGGACAGGACAAAAGGTCATTCGAAAAGTTACACCGCGGGTTACCCGCGGGTAACAACATGATTGCGTAAGCCTCCCAAAAATGCTTTCATCATGACCCTGACCGTTAATTTTGCTCGGCTTTGCCGGGCGTTCATCCATAGTTGCTAATAAATCTGTTTTTCAAAAATACTCCAAAAATTATAAAGTGATTAGAATAAGCCAACCATATAAGATTTATTGAAATATTTACCAGAGGTTTTATTTTGCGAGTATAAAAGCAAAAGGATAGCTCTAAAATAGAATCAGACCTCAACTTCAGTCCAACCTTATTATATAAAAAAAATTAACACTATGTTCCGGTTTTATCTCGTTGTTTTTATCAAGACTTTGGGATTCCAGCTTATTACGTCAACCATAATCAAGGAGCCAATTCGGTGTAATATTAAATTATAATATTTTAAATTTTTAAATCAAAAATTTTAAGGTCCTTGTAAAATCGTCTGACAAGTACTCTTACAAGTACTGCGATTACCAGAAGAAGCAAATAATAAGCCGCAGACATCGCGTTTTACCCCCGATAACCATTTGATTTACGAACATACATCTTTTATATCATTTAAAATCTCAGTAGAGCATTATCGTCCAACTTCGTTTAATTCGCAAATAAAATTAAAATAACAATGATAAAATGGTTAGCTTGTTAATGGGGAAAAAAGGGTAATAAATCTTCATAGTGCAAAACTGTTGATATTTACATTTAAAATTTTTTATGGGTTAATCTTTTGAGGGCCTACAGTTGTCTATCAGCCGTATACTTTTGCCCGATTTATTCTCCTGCAGAATTCTTGAAAGAAATTTAGCTTGCAAAAAATAGAGTGGTAACCAGATTCGAACCCAAGACTTGCGATTGTTTAGTCCTCTAAAATGTTTCGGACATCATTGACTCAATTATTTACGGTAAATTACAGGCAGCAGAGCGGAAGTGACCGAGGTTCGAATCGAATGATGTGAATACGAGCCTTGTACTTTAAAAAAAGGCACAAATCTTCCTATCGAAATAGACTTCAAGTTTGAGGCTCCAACATCCACCACAAAAATACTGTTTGGTGCTTTTATGCCTTATTGGAATATTCCAGGAGATGGAGCCTCGGGATCGGATTTGGCTTTTGCTGATAACTGTTCACAGCTACAGTTACGGGAATGTCCAGCCAAATCCGGTGAACAATACACATTAAAATCCATTCTGTATGCAGATCCAAGGTTACAGAACAGCTTAACTGGCGACACAACAGTAAGAACTTTATATAAAAAAGTATCAAAAACTTTTCAGCTCGAATCCAATTTCTTCCAATTAAAAAAATTGCGTACTAAACCAAGAGGCTAAGGTTCAAATCCGGGTTGCCGTAAATCCTTTTACTTTTTGCATCTTGATTTTGGGCAGCATTGACTTCATAAACATTCTATATATATTTAAGTTCAATACTGCATGAAATCAAAAAGTGGAAGGATTACCGGCAACCCGGATTTGAACCAGAGCCCCCTGGTTTAGAAGGCCAATTTTTTACCCGAAATTAGATTCGGGCTGAAGATTTGTTGTCCCACGTGCAGATAAAACCGGCATTTAAGCAGTACAGTTATAAGACTAATTATCAAATAATTTAAGCCTCTTTAAAATTTTGTATAGGGAAAGCAGACAGTAGGTGTTCGATTGAGCCCAACTGATGACACTGGCTCCTCTCAATGCGCCTTTGTTATAGACCTTGAAATTGTCGAGTAATAACACTTACTAAAAAAGCTGTAAAGTTACATAAAAAACATCTGACAGACAACCCTTCGATTCAATTTCAAACAATCTAATTTATATTTTAATGTGTAAACAACGAAATATAGTTGAAAAGAAATAAAATTCATTGAAATTCATAATTGCAATTTATTTATTGCAGTATTATACATTTTTAAGACTGAATTTTTAAATGTTTCTATGCGTCATAACTCATTTGCATAATCGTTAGATTTATTTCTAAAAATACTAAATTTTGTCTATTTTTTATGATTTTTTTTACAAAAAAATTGTGAACACAATAACCTGTGACTGTAGGTAGACCCAATTATTGTTGTTTTTTTAAATTTTATTTATATTTCAAAACGTTCAAGGATTAGACATTTCACTTTATACTGTTTCAATATTTTATTTTTTTAATGAAAAATCTTGAATTCGAATTTATTTTTCATAATTTTTAGGGCTGTGAAATTTCATTATTTTAATTTTTCTCTTGAAATGTTCGTGATTTTTGGTTTATTTTTTAAAAACTCATTTAACGCATGTAATTCGAAGACTAATTCATACATGTAAATTTTATGATGGTGAAGTCGGCTTTATTTCAAGATATTGTCGAAAAACCGCAACAAAACACAAAACAGACTTGTTTAAAATTAAGCTTAAATTGTGTAAGAAAGTTATTAGTTTTAACTATTTTTATGTTAAATTAAAATATTATACATTTTTATTTTTGAAAAAATTTTAATTATTTTTTTTTTGGAAATTCAAATCTCAAAACAAAAGCCACAATCTTAAAACAAATAACACTTCAAACCGTACTCAATCCGATGTAAAACTAGAACTCACAAAACATAAAAATCGTTGTTTATTCAATTTTTTTTAAATTTCTAAAAATTAAATAAAGTTAAAAAAAAATATTTTCAAATAGAAAATACCAGCAGTAGAGTTTTGTACATAGAAATTCAAAATTTTTATATGTAGCCATATGGAAAAATCTATAAAACAAATAAAAAAAAATTCGCTCACCTTTGTATAAATGGCGTGACAATAAAAACTACTAAATATTTAACTTCTAAACAGGTTATTCAATCAAAGTTTGGTATAATATTGATAATATTTTTTGTTATCAATATTTTTACAAAAAAATCTGTTGCAGGATTACGCAGTAGAGAACAGAGACTGAAACAGAAAGTTAAATTTAATAATTCTCTTGTGTATTGAATTATAGTAGTATGTAGTAGAGTATAGGCAGTAGCAATTTGGTATGCAAATATTTAAAATTTAAATGAGAAATTGTCACAATTACACAATAGAGTTATGAATAAACCATAGGCACGCAACTACCGTAAACTTAGATTCAATACCCCCTCTGAAACGCTCTATGTTGTTAGTATCTGGGATTAAATGGGATTAAACAAGCTTTAAAAATGACTTCTGGGTGATAATCTGTAATTTTTTGAGATTTAAATGTTAAACCATAGCAAAAATTAACGAAACAAGTTCTTCGCCTATAATTAAACTTTAATGTTTTAAAATGTAATTGCAATTTTAAAAATATTTTTCAGTTATGGTTTCAAATTAAATTCTCTATTAAATTCCACTAAATGACAATATCTAACCTGGAAGTCATTTTTAAAAGCTGTTAATTTAATTTACGCTTTAATTTAATATTTTTAAATTCTGATTTTTTAAATAATTTTCAATTGTGGTTTCACATTATTATAACTTCGCTATTAAATTCCACAAAATCACAATGTTTTTTAACTTACAGTGATTTTTAAAAGCTGTTTATTCCCATTAAATCCCAGTATCAATTTAGGATATTGAATTTTAATTGATGATTTGAAATAGCATTGTATTCCAGATGGGGAACTAAATTCAAATTTACAACTATCATTCATTCATACTTGATTATTTGAGTAATTTTGAGCATTAAAGTTATTTAAATGCAGATGTTAGTTTCATTTGATTTTAATTTGATGCTTTTATTTCATGTCTCATAAGTTAAGAGTCATAACTTTAAACTGACACATAATGTAAATGTTTTAAAATTGTTTAATTTCTACACAGCCGAATATAAATATAAATGCTAACTATTGCTAACACGTGTAGACAAATTTGGCGTTAGAACTTTAAAAAATACAAATCTGAGATTTATGCATTTAATTTGAACTACAAACTATCATGAAATTGTTGCCAAACAAATCTGATAGATTTTTAGTTAGATTCAATGTGAATAAACGTGTTTTCAAAATCAATTTTGTTTTGTGATTTAGTGGGATTTAATGGGGTTTTAATATTAAATCGCTTTAAGCTATAAGCTCAAAAAATGTATTCTGTATGCTTTTCATTATTTAAATTCTGATTTGTAAATGCTATATATTATATTACTGTATTTATAATGATAATATTAAATCCCTAAAACCCAGTAAATCCAAGTGTGATTTAAAATACAGCTTTAAACTGGAAATTACTAAACGCTTAATAAAATGCTGAATAATGTGAAGGTTTTTATGAAATGTATTATCTTTTTTAAAAAAAATAGGATTCAAAATTAAAATCGCTGACAGAATTATTATTATCAAGTTGATTTTAATTTATTAAAATCCCAAACTCCTTTAAAAAACCACATCAGGTATCAAGTAAAATACAGTTCATAAAAATTCATAAAATTACATTTAAAAATGTCGTACAAAAATAATTAATTAATAAATGGCAGGTAGGAATAAATTCATTGAGGTTGAGCAAGTTGAGTTAGGCAGTGGGGGTGGCGACGACCTGTCCAGCGGGGGCGACTTTTCTTGAGTCACTAAAAATCGTCCAAGCGATTCGAACCCCGTCCAACCCATTCACAATGCCCATGAGGAAGCCCATGTACTGTAAACAGAAAAAAATTAATGAGATTTAATGTAAATTAATAGGTTTTAAAAATAACATCCAGTTGGTATTTAGTGGGATTAAATGGATTTTAATACAAAAAAAAATCATAAGAACATTCTATAAATAGTTAATTTACTCTTTTCTTTCTCTAATTAATGTTACTTATATCGCTAGTTCAGGATTTTTATTTGCACAGGAGACAAAAACTTTCTATCCCGAATCCACTTTTGAGAGAGAAAAATCTGACCTATAAACCAGGGACTGGGGTTTAAGCCCGGGTCGCCGCACTTTTTGCATGTATAATTAGGTGCAATATTACATGAAAACAAGATGCAAAAAGTGCGGCGACCCGGGCTTGAACCCCAGTCCCTGGTTTATAGGTCAGATTTTTTTCTTTCTCAAAACTGGATATTATATAATGTATATATATTTTTTGTGAAGGCTAAAACATTTTGTTATTAAATCTGTACACTTTTCATTCATATCCCATTAAATCCAGGATATCTCTTTGATTTTAATGAACTTACGACAATGAGTACATGGAAATGGATCTGGTTCGGGTCAAAAATTGTTATGAAGGAAATGCACGAGTAGAGGATAATCCAATCCAGCTGGATAACTAACTCCTGAAAAATAAATAAAAACAATTAATTAATTCAGTCATTATTAATTTGTTTATTTTAAGAGTGACCATGAGCATACCTCTTTTAAATAATAAATGGAAACGGACATTTAAAAAATTCTGGAGGACCCCCACGGACAAATTTTAAAAGTTTGGCTTGATTTGATTGTAACTGAGACGTTAATTTACACTTTAAGTACAATTGCAGACTGTCGGTGGGGGGTACTTATCGATCTTGCTTCATGTTTTTAAAAATCTATCTAGCAATTAATATGCCATAAGTGCCACCACTGACAATCTGCAATTGTGCTTAAAATATAAACTAACGTCCCGGACTTTTTTTTAAAAATTTTGCCCGTAGGGGTCTTCCTGAATTTTTTAAACGCCCGTTTCTATATATTTCCTAAGGGGGTGTGGTCATGGTCACTTTATTTAAGTAAGTATTCTTACGGTGTACATCCAGAGGGTCGAGAGTCGACCGTTATAGCGTTTCACATTAAGATTCATGTAGTAAACGCAGATCCAAAAGAGAGTGGAAATCGATGAACACAACAGCAGAATCCGGTAATACAGCGGAACTTGAAAGCCGCAAAGGACTAGCCCCATGACCTAGAAAAGAAAATTCGGTTAAAATAAACTAACAAAAATATGCTTATAAGTTGACCTTTGACACCTCTTAGAAATGCAACTTCAAAAAATCCCTACGGGTCACCCCGGATCAATTTAAAAAATATTGAACCTGAGAATTGTACTCAAAGGTCTTATCTAAAGTTTGAATACGCTTCGACACTTTTCAGTTAGGTCAGTTTTGTGATTTTGAGCCTTAAACACAAGCAATTTAATGTGCGTTTTACTAATAAAAATCCCAAAACTGGCCTAACTGAAAAGTGTCGAAGTGTATTCAACTGTAGATTAGTCTTTTAGGTAAGATTGTCAGTTTCAACATGTTGGTTTTTAAGCGTTTCTAGAAGGGTGTCAAAGGTCAAGGGTCAAATATAGCTTACGAATTGAATTAGCTTGATGACAAAGGCCAAGGATTTCCAGAAAGCCCAGTTGATTTGACCAGGTCCTCTTATCTTCGAAGGCTTCTTCTTGGCAGGCTGAGGGGCAAAGGTCACTCGGGTCACCTTGGGCGTCTCCTCAACTGACTCCACTCTATTAAAATAAATTTAATAAAAACAATCAATTAATCAATAATTGTTAATTAAATTCAATTAATTTGTAATTGATTGCTACAGTCGTTAAGCTTTACTTCTTATTATAATAGCTGTTAAATTAAAAATATTAAACCTTATTTAAATTACTGGTTCTATGAGAAGTAAAACCTCGCGAATGAATTAATCGTTAATTAAATATTCAATTAATTTGTAACTGCTTGTAATTGATTGCGGTCCTTAAGCTTTACTTCTTATAATAAAAAAATAGCTCAATTGTTTTAAATAACTAGAGCTATAAGAAATAAAACTTTGCGAATGAATTAATCGTTAATTGAATACAAATTAAATTATTAATTGATTCTAAACTTACTTAGTTATTTTGTCAAGGTCGTCGACAGCAGGACCTGGAATTTTCTTTAGGGCTGACCTTTGAACCTCGGGGACACTTTGACTCGACATTGCAATTAATTAATTAAATAAATAATTAATTGACTAAAATTAGTTGTAAAAAAAACGAAAATAAAAAACGAAATACAAAATATATAACGCAGTTGAGTCAACTTGGTGTTTTGTTTTGATTTTTTCTGTTCAAGAATACAACGAAGAAAACTTCGCGCAATTTTTTTGGGCCGTTCATCAAGTACTTTAATATTAATATAACAAAAATTTACTAATCTGAATATGCACAATAAGGTCAAAGGTCACAGTGAATAAAAATTATTATTATTAATTTTGTTTAAAATTTTGATTATACTTTTGCGAAAAGATGAAAGTAACATTATTTCCTCTAGTTTATACTTGCAGAATTAAAAAGATACAAATTCAAAAAACCTTTAAAAATTTGATGACTTATTTTATTATTAAAAAATAACACCAATTTTAAAACTTAAAATTTATGATTTAAAATAAATAAAATATTTTGAAACGTAGTAGCTTATGAACGGCTCATTTTTTTAATTGTAAATTTTCGCAGCTACGGACCGTTTTTGTAAAGTATGAAATCATTTTGTGTCCTATGACCTTTGACCTTTAAATTTAAAACTAAAAAAATATACAAAGTTGCAAATTCAATTTAGAGATGCATTTCCAATCACAGTGGGATTTAATTTGTTATGACGTAAGAAATAATTTAAAAATTATAAAATATTTTTAACGTCAGATTTAATTAAATTACATATATTTTAATATGCTGTATATACAGCTAAAACCTAATTAGATTAGAGGAAGAACAAATTAAAATAAATATATTTGGATTTAACAATAAACCGTATTAAATCCCACTAAATCACAGATTCTGAGATGAACGTGATTTTAAAAAAAAATATTTTAAACATCAGATTTAATTAAAATACAATTGAAACTTAATTAGAAGAATAGTAAAATAAATATTTAAGAGAAATAATTTAACAATAAATCCCAGTAAATCACAAGACAATTGATTTTTAAATGTCGTTAATTCCCATTAAATCACAAGTAAAACTTTAGGGGCAAGTTGGGATAAATAGACCGAATAAGGCGGGTAGAGTTTCAATCTCCATTTCACCTCCGTCTTCTCAACAACAACAATCTTCGCTGCTGCTCAAGAATTCTTAATTTAATTAAATAATTCGTAATATTTTCTAATTTTTCATTTTGAAAGGTCAAAGGTCGAATCATAGTCAGTGTACCACAAGGTCGAAAAAGGTAAGTGAAGATTTTTATTTATTTTTGTTGGCTCAAAATATAAAATAAAACCGCTTTTATTTCATTGCACTTTTAAAAAAAAGAAATAATTCAAAACAAAGGAAAATTTAACAGCAGCAAAGGATAGAATAGAAGTTTGACCTTTGACCTTATTGTTTTCAACAACTCTTGCAATTATTTTGGAAATTGTTTTTTTAAACGTCAAAACTTCGAAAGTATCCGTGTGTTTTGGATTTTAAACGTATTTGTTTTGTTTTGTTTTGTTCTGCTTTAGTACTTATTGCTGACCCTTGACCCGGTGACCTGCTGAGAAATGTCGTACCGAATAACAGGAGAAAGAATAGAGGACGATGTCTATGAATATAATGAAGAAGAAGATTACGAAATGGATAGAGGCTCGTACGTTTCCGATTCCGAAGGATCTGCTGATCCTCCACATCCTATATTAAGAGCATTTGGTAAGTGACCTCAAATTTCGAAAGTTTTTTTCAAATTTTGAAATTTTGTTTGTCTTTTTGTTAGCGAAAAAAATTAGAACTTTCAAATGTTGTAAATAACATTTTTGCTATTTTTAATCAAAGTTGGAGAAAAATACATTGTAGGATAGGGATAACTTTTTTGTGGAAGGAGCTCATTTAACATTGAAAGGATATGATAACTTTTGCTGCAAAAAATTACATCTGAATCTAATTTTTTTGACCTTTGACCTCTGTTTTCAGATGAAAGCTTCCATAGGGTGCCATCAGTGACGATGAACAATTTTGATGACGATGAGATTCAGTGGGTGCAGGCTTATCCGAATCAGGTAGTGGGTGCTGAATCGGAAGCAGATGAGGAAGAAATGATGGAGATGCAGCTCTGGTACCAAAATGAAAGCGAACCAATCAATTTAAGCAACAACAACAACTCTGACGGTTAGTCACATTTATTATTATTATAAAATTAGGTGAGATTATAGATTAGAGAAAGTAAGAGTTTCTGTGTAGCATTGCCAATAATCAGCGTTTATTTGCAAAAATCAGCGTCGAATTGACCAAAATCAGCTTTTATTAACAAAAACATCAGCGTTAATTAGCAAAAATCAGCGTTAACTAGACCGGAATCAACGTTTATTTTCAAAGATCAGCGTTAATTATAAAAAAATCAGCGGTAGTTAGCAAAAATCAGCTTTGATTAGCAAAAGTCAGCGTCAATTAGCAAAAAGTTAGCGTTTATTAGCAAAAATCAGCATTTATTAGCAAAAATTAGCGGTATTTAGACTATTTTAGACCGTAATCAGCGTTTATTAGCATTAATTAGCGAAGATTTGCGTTAATTAGACCGGAATTACCGTTGAGTAGCAAAAATCAGCGTTAATTTAGTCAGAATCAGTGTTAACTAGCAAAAATCTGCAATTTATTTCAATTTTTTATAATGTTATCTCTCTCGTGACCATTGAACTTTGACCTTAATTGAAACCTTTTTTTTAAACAGAAGATGGTGAGATTTCAATCCTGAACGAGGTGAAACGACCCTCACGGCCTATACATCCAATCTACGGCGACACTGGTGAGTGAATTCAATTGTTAATTGGTGACTTTGGTTCAGTATTAAATGATTTTATTTAAATTTACTTATTTGAAGGTGTAAGTGAACTTGAGACTGAATCGGAGGCATCACCATCAAATGATTCAGAAGAAGAAAGGGCAATGGCGATGTTCAATGCTCCTTCTCCGCTATCTACAACCGTTCCTGAGCCAATCTACACAGACTCTGAATCCGAAGAGGTCAACCCGTCCATTCATCTAAGGCCACAAAGTAAGTCAAAAATATTTAAAACAAAAAAGCAGTACTGAAATACTGAAAAATAGCTGTGATTTTGAAGAAAAAAATGGAGAATCAGATGTTAAATAAAAAATTAATTTGTATATTTATTTCAGTTGCAGTTCGTACATACGGCCGTCGGAATCTTCTGAAGGAGTTCGGAGAGACAAGCAACGCAGGGACTCAGCAGCAGCAGAAGCGCAAACATTCTTCAATTCCAGTGTCACAGGAAATCCTACAACATTTAGGTAAATTACATTTAGATTAAATACAATTTTTGATTTTTATCCAATCAATCTTCAATCTTTTGTTCAATTTTAAATGTATTTTGAAATATTAGGTCTGACACCAGAAGCGTCGATGAAAGCGTGGCATGAGAAACAACTTAAGAAGATGAATGGGAATACGATAACGATAACATTCAAGCAGCCCGATGGAACTGTCATTCAACCTACCTTCGGTGCTGCTCAACAATCAAAACGTAATTTTTATTTATTTTTAAAATATTTGTGTCAGTCCAAGGAGCACAGGTGGTATTGTAAGAGTTGAGCATTTAGATCCTGTAAAATAATTTATGTTTAGACTTTAAATAGTACCATCCGCACCTGTTTTTTCTTAGACGGTCACAAAATATATAAATGTGAATGGCTATGTGGCAGTCCAAGTAAAAAGGGGGCAGATGTTACTGGAAGAGTTTAGAATTCAAAGTATTACTTAATGCTAATTTTTCAGACTCTAAATTTGCAACGCTTAGAGTAATGTATGTGCTGTTTGTACTTGGACTGCCACATTTTATTTAAATGGATTTTTGTACGGATTATTTTTATTTCTTTGATTTTTTAGGGCCATCACTCTTGGGCTTCTATTCTGCTGGACCAAAGACAACTAAGAAGAAGGGCTCGTCAAATGTATTTGTACCAAAATTGGGAGTTCCAGCGAGCGCTGGCAGCGCACCTCCACTCAATCCTTCTCTATTGAAACCGGCAGGTCAGTTTTTTCTGAATTTTTTCACTTAAATATACATTTAATCTTTACTTAATGAACACTAAATGTATACTTAAGTGCAATATTGTATGAAAACAAGATGCAAAAAGTGCGGCGACCCGGGCTTGAACCACAGCCCCTTAGATTATAGACAGATTTTTTTGTTAAAACTGGATTCGGGCTAGACATTTTTTGTCCCCTGTGCAATTAAAACAACGAAATTAGCGATATTTCTAAGTATAATAAATAAATCTTTTTATTTATTTTAGATCCAAAATCGGATAAGGATAATATTGCGGCGATGATTGCACGGATCAAGGCAGTAGGAACTGGTGTGGAGCTTTACTTCAATGAACGGAAAGAGCCGATCGTTTGCACTAATTGTGGTCAGATCTTCGAAAAGTCGGATGATTTGCTGAATCATTTGCATGAGCATAATCCCGTCCCTCGATTCCTTTGTTGGGAATGTCCGCAGTTCTTCTTCACTCGAGATATACTCCACCATCATATTGAACAGGTAAATATACTATTTTATTAAAATGGTATTTACTACAATGGGAAATACTGGGATTTTAAAGAAAAAATATTTTAAAAATAGCTAGGATTTTGAAAAATAAACACTCAATAATAGCTGTGGTTTGTAAAAATTATTGAAAATAGGTGGGATTTTGAAAAAAATACTTAAAAATAGCTGCGGGTTTGAAAAAAAATAGTTTAAATAGTTAGGATTTTGAAAAGCACTGAAAAATAGCTAGGATTTTGAAGATAAAACACTGAAAAATAGCTTGGATTTTGAAAAAGTACTGAAAAAAAGTTAAATTAGTCAAGATTTTGAAAAATAAACACTGAAAAATAGCTACGATTTTGAACAAAATATAGAAAACTACCTGTGATTTTGGAACAAATACATACTATGAACCAGACGTTGAATATTAACTGTTTTAGTCTCTCTTTTTTAAATTAAATTAAAACTATTTAAAACAGGTTAAAAAATATGCTGATGCTATTGTTCATTATTTGTTTTAATACCAAAGAAAGATCTACCTTGTTGTATAGCTTAAATGTATATTTCACAGATGAGAGGTTTCATTTCTAATATGAAGGTTTTTTCCGAGTATCAATGAATTGCGGTGAAATATTTTTTTTCTTATTGC
>JAQGBQ010001122.1:0-13343 GCA_034698485.1 Vertagopus arboreus
TTATAAACTTCGACGACCTTTATACGTTCGGATGATTGAGTTTATTTTAGAATGGTGTAGAATTCGGAATTCGGACAGAGTTGTTCCATTTACTGAATCAGAAGGATAAGAAAAAATTAAAACCATAATCATGGTTTTAATTTTACATTTTGTAATGCAAAGTGTAATTTAAGAACCAACAACTTATTGTAAATAAAATAATAAGCTTATACTAGGAGTACTTCAGCTAAGGTTGAATTAGTAATTCAAAAAACATAGAAACCCGTTGAAAAGAGCTAGCCATAGTACGATAAAGTAGATTAATGACTAAATAAAATTGCAATCATTATATATTAAATGTTTTTGGTTCTTTAACTCGCCTTTAGACCTAAACATTATGTACTATATATATTTAGTAAATGATATCTAAATGTATTGAATAAATAGATTTTATATCGTTTATTTATTCATCAAAAAGTAACTAAATAGATACAAAAAATCCTGCTGCCGTAATACTGGTTCCCGCATAAACCTAATGGTGACGTTATGCGATTTGCGCACTACTAATCAGGGAATTCGCCTGTCCCAGATAATCATGCACAGCTGAGCAAGTAAGGTCTGCTAAAAAGTGAAGAAGCAAACATTTTTTTCTTTAAATTTAAAAAAAAAAAAAAAAAAATCCAAAATAAACACCCAATCTTTTCTATTCTCAAAATGAGGATTTTATCTTTTTTATTCAAAAAAAAAATATTCGCTTCTTCAGTCTTGAACAGACATTGCTTTATCAGCTGTGCATGATTATCTGGGACAGGCGAATTCTCTGCTACTAATGTTCAATGAGATGATAAACTTAAAATGCCAAATCGTACTGACCTAATACGATTTTGTTGTGTAATATACCATCTGACGCGTAGTAAGTACGAAGTCAAATTCGAACATGCCATTTTTAATATGGGGATGTCAGCTCGAATTTGAGATTTTACCCAAAAACCGCAAAAAAATAGAAGAACAGGAGTTTTAGTTTGTAGCTCTAATCGATTTATAAACATGGTACCGTTAAAAGTTATTTTTTAAAGTTTTTAATGTATTTTTGTAGAATTGTCAGTTCGAAGTTTAAGTTCTGAACTTTTGAACAACTATTTTTTTGAAATCCGAGCTCTAAATCTAAACGGACATATTTTTAAAACAATTTAAATTTTGTATTCTGATCAATTTTTGAAAAACAAAATCCTGATTACCAATAAAGACGGTAAACCACAATATGAAAGATTTTTATCACAATTTAATTTAAGGAGGGGAGTTGTAGCGTATCAACGGTTTAACCGGCATACGACCAACAGAACCCGGGTTCGAATCCCGGTGCCCCCCCTACAGGGTTTCTGGGTGTATGGCGAAGGTTTTTACCCATTCGTGGGGTTTTTCCTTCTACCGCCTGCTGGACCAAATGGGTACAAACAGAAACTCTGCTTCCACAATGACTACTAAAATGTTTGTTTATTACAAAAATGCTGCGATATAATTACCTTCATTGTAAGGGCATCGCTTCTAATAATAAATAAATAAATTTCTGGGAATTCCATCTGTAGATTTGAGTACTTTCTTCTCGGGATTGCGTAAGAATATTTAATGAAACGTATTCGAATTTACAATACAAGAAAGAGGATAACATTTTGGATTATTTTACTTGTCTTTTTTCATATTTAATACAAATACTCTGCCCTTTTTGGTGATATTGCTAAATGTTTGTCGGATCAACTGCTCCTTAAATCGACTTGTAGAAATCCAAGTACATATGATATTCAAAAGGAATATTCGGCTTTCTGTAATGAAATTAGAGAAAGTTCTACTTTATTCAACTAAAAAAAGTAAAATAATTTTTCCATTTTCTAAGGCCTATAGGCTCATGTGAAAATAAAAGTTTAAACCTGGTTTAGAAAGAAAAAAGAAAAATAATCGGTAATATATTGACTACTTTAAATTTTCCCGAAGCTACTCTCATTTCCCAGTTCTCAAGTTGATTTACAGACTCGAATTTTTTTTATTCAAACGATCGAAATGAATTCCAACATTTTCAAAAATCTCTTGAAATCCCAAAACATTTCAGTTAAATTCAGTGTATTAAAAAGTTTCTTACAGGATGTTTTAAATTCTACTGAGGTATGGGATGCTTTTGGATTTTATGCTAGAGTGTTTTCAGTCTTTTGGAAATACCCATTGGGTTATAACTCTGAGCGAAAAAAATTAATTTATACAATTGAAAAATAACAGCTAATTTTTTGGTGTTTAACAAACTCTTTCATTTTACTCATTTTGGTACTACCAAGTTTCGTTCTTTTAGCCTCTGAACTTACTTCTCCTGAGGAAAGTGTGTCTCTCTATCAAATAATTGTGGCGGCAATGATGTGCAATTTTGGACTTTTTAACTCCGCAGTATCTATTCTGTTGGTAACTTCTGGAGCGGAAATGGTCAGTACTTTGAATTCCTTAAGAAAATGTCTTCAGAACCTTCAAAACGGTACCTTTTTTGCAATGAACTAAAACAACTCCAAAATACTTGCGTTTCTTGATTCGCCTTAAATTTTCTGGGGGAGTTCTTAATACCGTACGTATTTATGTATGTTTAAATATCTTCTGTTAAAAAATAAATTAAAAACAGCAGTTTCAAAATTTAAAAAAAATTAAAATAACTTTTGCAAACGCTTTCGTCAACTGAATTTTCTGTATATTTTGATAACGTCATTATAAAAAAAATCGTCCCAGTACTCAAGATTAAAATTATGGGGAAAATCAGTTAACGAAAACATAGGTTTTTTACAAGATTTTGAAAGGTCGTATTTTTATTTAAAAAACAGTATATTTAAATCCTTTACAGTAGCTGATCACTCTATTTATGAACGCTTTTCAAAACGATGTCTTAATTTTGTTTTATGTAGGAGAATCTTGAAATTTTGTACGGTGGTACAGAAATCATATACATGTATAAGTATTAAAAATCTTTTTAAAATCCAAAAAAATTCAAATTACAAACATTATGACAAATATTTATTAAGAAAGATTTCCGAACTTCCTGAAAATTGGATGGCTGAAATTTGATAAATTTTATTTCATGATTCCAGTTTCCTTTGCAGATACCTTGGAGCTCTAAAAATTTTGATAATTTCCGTCTTTTTATAAACAGTTTTACAGACAGTCAAACAGTTATAAACGAACTGATTTCTTAAAAAAAACTTTTTTATCTGGTCTTCATAAAGTAAGGTTGTTTGGGCCAGTCAATTTCCAGAAGCCAGCAACTTTTTCGGGTATTTGGTGGTTTAGCAAATTGTTTGTATGTTGAAACAAAAAAAGTTCCGGGTCAACTCTAATTTTATGAATTACAGAAGTGGTTTAGATTTTAAAACATATTTTTGGGTAATTTTTCTCAGATAGCCTAGACAATTTTTTTTTTCAGTTATAGGTAGATATTTGATTCTTGAACTTTTGTACAAAATCTCAAGATTTTTGAAAGAAAAACGAAATTATGACAGTGGTTTGAAAAGTGCTCACAAATTGAGTGATCACCAATCGTTTGATTTCTACCACAAAATTTTATGCGAATCAAAGCAAGTGTTTTTGGTGTCTTTACTTGCAGTTAGGGAGTTTACCTGAAACCAGTCCGCCAAGTAATAAAAACTTTTTTTGGGTCTAGAAATTTATACACCCGTTTAGTTTTTCTGAAAATTACCCAATTAAGGGCAATTGTGCCCAGAAAAAACGCTTATTCAAATTAAACTTCTTAATATTTTTTCAAATTGTCACACAAAATTGTAAAAATTGTACGATTCCAAAGTTTAAAAAAAGTACTATATTATTTAGTCGGTATCGTAGTGAAATCGTTATTCAGTCACTACAAGTTTCTCCAATTTTTAAATTTTTTCAAAAAGCTTGGAATTTTCCAGAACTTGTGGGTCTGAGAATTTCTAGTAAACTCCCTAACTGACTTGCAGAGACAGATAGTATTGAATATAGTTGTTTTTATTTTTAATTGTAGTGAGCAACAATGGTAATGTCATAACGAAGGAAAGCACAGCAGTTGTAACCACCTTTCTATACTGTACCATAATAACGTTAATCGTGGCACTGTTTCTTGTAGTATTCTACGTCATTTGGATAAACGTGGACCCTTTATATATATATTGTGATGTTTTTTTTGGTGACAATTAGAAATACATTACAACATTATTTCGACTCGTAATACTGCTTCTACCTATTATCGAAGCAGCTCGAAATGCATGTATATTAGCATGTGTAATTGTGATTTTGCTTGAAATGTTACTCCGTTTTATATCCATTTTAAAATCCCATTACACAACTAACCTTACTCCTTATACAATTAAAATGCATTTAAATTTTTATTTAATACTCGAAATACACATGTCTAACCTGACAAGTTTCAGTAATACTGTATGCTTAATTTTAATTTGGATGGGATTAGTTTTAAATGTATTTTATAATTTCTGCACCGTAAAACTATTTTTTGTATTTCCATTTCCAGCAAACTTTTTTTTCCCTGTTGGTGCGTTCTACGTGTTTTTTTTGTTGTATCAATTGATTCCTCCTGTTATCAACTGTTATGAATACTCGAACGAATTGATTAGAATTTGGAAATTAAATTTTAATATTAGTTTAGAAAAAGATAGAAAATATGAACGAGCATTACTCAAAAACGAAGACCTTTGAGACTTTATGCTGGCTTTGGAAATTGTAAACTGTTTTTATTCAAACATTCAACCAAAGCTACTTATGATGATAGAGTTCTGATGACAACGATTAATGCTTTGCTAAGTGTACCCGCGGGTGCTTTTAAATCTGTTAATTAATACGCTTTATTCAACTTACCTATATCCGGATATATATTAATTAATAATGCTATGACTCACACTATAAAAGTAAATGCAACAAATCACACGATGTATTTAAATTTTCGTTAATTTTACAATCTAAAAATTTTCAGATATTATGGGTAATGCAATAACATGTAAATTAATTCGCCAGTTAAAATAAAAAACATTATTTAGTTACATAAATTTATTTACAAAATTTTAGCATTATATTTAATTAAAATGAGCAACATAAATATTTACCACAATCGGTATTCCAACATAACAGCACCATCTGTAAAGTACTACATTATTAATAGCACATTTGTTAAATATAATAATTAAATTGTCAAAGTTCTCACAGTCCTCCAGTTTACAGTATAATTATTATTTAAAAATGTTCATTAAAAATCCGTTGCAGCAATCAGCTATATTTAATAAAATAGAATATTATTCCATTTTGTATTTTCGCGCAATTTAATACGCATTAAGTTCCAGTTCCCATCCCATCTCAAAATGTGTAATTAAATTTAATTACTTTAGTTTATATACTTTTAAATTAATTAAAAATGTAAGTTTCTCTCATCTCCTCAATTAAAAATCTTGTTAAACCTTTCGGCAATTAAAAATTCATAGTTACAAGTACAATTAAATGTACGATTAAAAATCCACGATTGGCTTCGGAAGGGAAATTGCAAACAAAATCCCCTCTTCCCTTTAAAGTTTTTAGTAGATAATCCGTGGATTATGTTTAAAAAAAACCTTACAAGGGCTCAGTATTCTTCTTAAATTAGTTTAATGTAAATGTCAACGTGTCAAAGGTCAAAATTGTAATTAAAAAAATGTTTAATTTGTATTTTTATGTAAATTAATTGGCTATAAACAACAAGGGATCTCTTGAAACTAAGAGACGACCCTTTTAAGACCGAATTTATCCGCAATTCCAGAATCAATGGCGTATTGCAAATCTCTTCGAACAGTTGTGACAGGTGGTTCAATAATGTCGAACAGGTCAGGGTAAATTGAGAGCAGCCTTTTGCTTGGGAAGAACCCGTTCGGGTTTTTAAGCCAAGCTTGGATGGCCACAGGGGAAGTTGAGAAGTCCACGTAGCGGCCTTCTTCCATATCAACCTATAAAAAAAACAGAAAAAATTAATGTTTTTCTATGGCTGTTTTATTTTACCCCAATTTATCTAAATACTTATAAAAGTGCGGTAAAATTTGAATTTACCTCGCCATAAGGGAACAGCGCCCTGTATTCATCATTCTCTTGTAATTTCTTGGCAAAAATGTCATACTCGACGACTTCAATTGGGAATCCGTGTTCACCAGATACTTTAGCAAAGTCATGGAAATAATTAAGATGAGGGTTGGACAAATTGTAGACGCCTAGGGGTGTGTCATCTCTGAAGAACACGTTGCATGCCAATGTCGCGGCCAGGTCAGATGGCAGCACCTATGCACAAAAATGGGTCAATTAACTATTAATACTATTAATTAACTACAAATTGGATCTCAAAAAGTGCAGTTTAAAAAGTAAACTTTGAAACGCCAAAATTTCTAGCGCCAAGAACAGGCCACAAAATAACATCGGCATAAGTATTGAGGAGCCTAATGTCTGTTAATTTTTCCTGTTTTGAATGTTTGAAACCTCGCATGATTTAAACCCACAAAAACATTGCTCATTTCCTGGTTTTAAATTCTGAGGTTGGAGAATCCTTTAGGCAGAAAAATCTAATTAAGGCAATTTTTTAACCATAATTTTGACCAATTTTTTAAAATCGTACCTGGATTGGCAATGGAATGGCTGGAAGTGCCCCAAGTTTACAGAAGCCAAGAAGTCGAATCACGGCATGATTATTCGGGAATGCAAATCGCCCCGTCCTAGAGTCACCAAAGAGAGCGGGGAATCTGAGAACTTGTAGCGGAATACCCCGATCTAATGCTTGGTGCATTAGAACTTCACAGATAAATTTGGAGATAGGGTAGCCAACGTTCTTGAGCTGGAAGACTTCCTCTGGTTCATACCAATCCTCGCACATTGTATTGTCTTCCAAGTTTACTTTGTTGTTACAGAGGAGAGTTGAGGCGTGGAATATGGACTTGGTTTTTCCTACTACGGCAAACTCGAGGATGTTTAATGTTCCTGAAATTATTTTTTTAGAAAATATCTTGATTAGGTCAAAGGTCAAAATAATAGAAAAAACGTTTCAAAACTGTGAATTTCATTCACAATTTAGTTGGCTGATAAAATATTTCGTAGACAAGATAA
Organism: Vertagopus arboreus; assembly: GCA_034698485.1. Taxonomy (NCBI): domain Eukaryota; kingdom Metazoa; phylum Arthropoda; class Collembola; order Entomobryomorpha; family Isotomidae; genus Vertagopus; species Vertagopus arboreus. Next base: position 7,108 of record JAQGBQ010001122.1, read on the forward strand.
TTCATGGGCAAGCTACGTGATGGACAAAATAATTATTAGATAATTAATGGACAAATAAATAGTATGTAAAATACTACATGGACAAGTCGTGTTTCACGTCAAAGCTTACAATTGAAAATATTAAGCAGTTTACAAATTAGTTTATGGACAAAACTATTAATTAAATTTCCATGTTTTCTATCAAACCTACAGTTAATGGACAAAATAAGACAGTTTCAACCAAATTTTACTGCTAAAAGTTGTGTGTCCATATTTTAAAACCTTACCAAAAAATAATTGTCGATGAAAAATCTGTCCACCAAAATTACTATCGACAATAAATGTAAAAAAAACAGTACATACCTAATACATTAGGAGTCCTTATATCAGATCCACCCATAACAGCCTGAGCCTTATCCCCCAACCTTGTATAAGGGTCCATAAGATTCCCCTTGACAGCACAATGTACAATGCTGTCGATGCCATCGGTCAAAGCGTCATATTCTGGTTTATAAAGTCCAAACATTTTCTCACTAACGTCTCCATTTATAACTTCAACTCGACTCATGTCGATACTGTCCATTAGTTTCGTTTCATTCAGTACTTGGCGAAGTCTGTCTTTATTGTTGCAGTTTACTTTCGATCTAATTAGACAGTAGACTTTTTCTACTGGGTGGTTTAGAATTGCTTGTAGCATGTATGGTCCAAATTTACCGGTTACTCCTGCAAATAAAAAAAAGTAATATTTAATATTATAAAACAATAACTGCAAAAAAATCATTTTTTCGCAAATATATGACGCTTTTTTTTGCTATGCGTATTATTTTAAACGTGTCAACTAGAAAAGTTTTAAAAAAAACAAACATTTCACAAATGGTTTGAGTAGAATGAGTAGATTTTCAAAAAATTTAAACCTTTTTTTAAAAATCTGATTTTAAGTTAGATATAAAATTGTTTGTGCTACAATTTTAACAAACGTTTTACTTTCTTCATAAACTAAAACTTCAACAAAGTTGAGTAAAGAAAACAATTCAAAACTCCCGCAAATACACGACGCTTTTTTGCCACCGCGCATTATTCCAAACAGATCGTTTGGAGTAGTTAAATAGAGTTTAATTTGATTTTATAAAACGATTTCGAAGGTTAAAATGTGTCAAAATCAAAAATATTTAAATTGTACAATTAATTGAAGAAATTTACCTGTAAATAGAACATTCTTGACCTCTGACCTCTTACAAGCCTCGCCATGAATAGGTTTAATATGTTCAGGAAGAACCATGTCCTTGTTAATCAGATTGATCATTTCATCAGAGAATGTCTCGTAGTCAGCCGGGCCTAGAGGGTGCTCTTCATCAGACTCCATTTTGACAATAAGTTCCATTAAATGGTTAACTAATTTTTCCACCGTTGTGAGTTCCGCCATCACTGAGACGTTCATTGTTACATTCTTGCCCAACATTGTTTGTACAAAGTTCTTCATTTCTAACATCATCAGGGAGTCCATGCCCATTTCGGAGAAGTTTTGATTCTCGTCTATTGGCTCGTCGTCATCGAACTTGAGGATTTGTCTGAAAAAGTCAAAAGGTAATAAATCATTTATTAGTTAATTAAAAAAACGCATCAAAATCTAGGAAGTTTAGCCGAGATTTAAAAAAATCATGGCAAGATTTAGTCTTTCATTTAACAGAAAGGCTATATTTCGTATACATTTTCCTAGTTCATTTTAAAATGACACACTATACATCGATCTAGTTTACAACATTTTTATCGTTTGTTTTATTAAATCGATTTTTTCCCTGTACCTTAGAATAATTTCGATGTAACATTTGACAACATCTCGCTTAGAATCCTCAGGGGCAGAGTGATACTCATCCCAGAATCGCTCGATTTTGATATTGAACGCCACCTGCTGACTGTCTTTTGAAATCTTCAGCTCTTCCAAGTAAGCGCCAGCATGACCTTAAATTCAGAATTTAAGAATTTAAATAAAAGTTGATAATTTTTATAAAACAATTAGCCAAGTTTTTTTTACCTGTCAATTTCCTGACGGAAGAAAAGTCCACTTCAAGAACACAAGATTGCGTCTTATGACTCTTCATAATGACTTCGAGTGCAGCGATTCCCTGGGACGGCGTAAAAGCCCTGAGGGCTACGATGTTAATATTAGCTGCAGCCCCAACCTCTGCCCATTGACCCCAATTGATACTTTGAGCACATAGACCGATGGAATTTCTGTAATGGGCCAAAGCGTCGAGGAATGTGTTCGCAGATGCGTAATTGCTTAACCCGAGGGGGCCGAAAATTGCCACGATGGACGAGAAAAGCATGAAATGTTCTAGTCGACAGTCTAAAGTCAATTTGTGCAAATTCCATGCGCCTTGAACCTGTAAAGGATTTAAAACAGACGCTTTAGATTTTGGCGGCATTTTCAAAATTTTAAAATGTTATTGGAACAATTGTATCTACTTTGACAGAAAAATACATAAGTAATCTAAACTGCACTATCAAAACGCTCCAAAATCTCAAAAATGTTTCAATATTTCCCAAATATTTTTTTAAAAAATAGTTTACCTTTCCACAATAAGCAGTTCTAAAAGTCTCGACAGTCTGATTAGGATAAGTTGCATCAGCAAGAGTGCCCGCAGCATGCATAATCCCTCTAAGAGGCGGAAGTCCGCTATCCTTGCTGTTGATATGTTCAACAAGTTCTTTGCACTCGGCATAATTTCCCACATCTACACTCCGAATTATAATATTCTTTCCTTTCGCAATCAAATCGTTTATTATCTTTGCGGCCTTTTCATTTGGTGTGCGTCTGCTTGCCAGGATTATGTGTTTTGCACCGGATTCTGTCATCCATTTTGCTACCTGAAATATATTAAGAAAAATTTTGTTATTTTTATGCTAGATTTAAATTTTAAAAAATTGCATCTTAATATTCTCGGTTTTAGTTTTTGATCAAGGTTTCATTTATTAGCGAGTTTGCGCACTTTTGATTTTTTGTTGACACAAATGTTTTTATCGCACAATTTGTCATCAACTTAACTCCCCGAAATCGTAAAATTCATCGATATTTTAAAAGTTAAATAAACAATAATATGCATACCTCAAGACCAATGCCGCCTAATCCCCCAGTAATCAAGTAAGTACTTCTGTCATTAAACATAAGTGTCTTTGGCTCGCTGTCCGCAGTGTCCTTTAAGTCCATTTCGGGCATAGTGACCAAAATCTTTCCTATGTGTTTAGCTTTCTGCATGTAAATCAAAGCTTCGCGGATGCTCACGGCATCAAATCGGACATAAGGGATTGGGTGCAGTTCTCCCTTGTCGTAGAATTCACTCAAGCCTTTCCATAATACGTCCCACGTGTCAGGTACTACTACGGTCAAATCTACTATAGTGTATTTTACGTCTGGTCTCAGTTTGGCCACCTAGGATTCAATTTATTAATTAATTTAGTACAATGTATATTTTTTAAATACACCAGAAGTGGTTTGAGAATATTAATCTACCTCTTCCGTTGTCCAAACCGCCAATTTACTCATTTCAATAAATCGCGCGCCTTGATTACAAACTCCAAGAGACGCTTCTTTAAACCCGGGACTTGTCAAAGAATTCAAAACTACGTCAAGTCCTGCGCCTTTTGTCACTTCTTTAATCTGTTCTCCATAATCTGCGATAAACATATATATATCAAAATTTGAACTGAAATCTGAATTTTTGTATTAAAAAAATGCGCCAAATTTTTAATTAAATTACCGGTATTTCTTGAGTGGAAAACATGCTTAACCCCAAGAGAGCGGATATAAGCGCGCTTCCTCCTACTTCCAGCAGTAGCGATGATATGTGCCCCAAGGGCCTGAGCGACTTGAATAGCCATGAGACCCACACCGCCAGATCCTGCATGGATAAGCACCGTTTCCCCCTTGGACAAATTCGCTTCCGTCACAAGACAGTAAAAAGCAGTTGCAAACGCTGCTGGTAAAGTTGCCGCTTCGTGGAACGTTAGGTTTGGTGGCATTGGGATTAACGCGCGAATATCCGCTACTACGTGATTTGGAAGCGCGTCTCCGTCAAAGTGGCAGCCAATTACACAATCTCCAACCTGTAGAATTATTCAATTATTAAATTAGAAATTAAATCAAATCAAAGTTTTTTAAAAATATTTTAATTACTAAAAAAAGCAATAAACAAAATCTGACCTTGAATTTAGTGACATCTGGTCCCAATCTAGAGATGACTCCAGAATATTCCAAACCAACCACATTAAAGCGATCGAAAGCCTTGTCTGGTTTAAGAACCACGAAAATATCTCTGAAGTTAAGTCCTGTGACTTTGATTGCAATTTCCACCTGGTTTTCTTTCAACTGCGGCTTTCCTGTTGCTGTGAATTTTAGGTCGGCTATGTTTTTAGTTGCGGGAAGTACTAGTGAGAATCTAATAAAAATATAAATATTTCTTTGTTAATTATCTTGAATTTTATATTTTTTTTAAAGAAGTTACATTTTAAAATCATCCCAATTGACCCCAACTTTTTTTTACCCGATAAAAATGACACCTGCAAAAAATACGAGGTGTGAAATAAATGCTAAATTACCTTTCGCTATTTGGAAGTGTCAAAGGCGTGGTCAAATCTTTATTCGTAATGAACCGACAAACATGTCGACTCCTCTGCCGATAAGCCACTTGATAATCGATGTCATCATTCCACATTTCTGTGAACAGTTCCTTGTATTTTAAACTCAGATTGGGTTCATCCGGGTCAAGATCGATGCATCGAACGAACATGCCAGAGTGTTCACTTCGGAAACTTCTCGCCATGCCCCATAGCGTCCCTGGTGCGATGTTTACTGCCGTTTGATCTCCTATTGGCATTATCCCGTCTGTTGCGACGATTAGTTTAGGAAGGCCTTTGAAGTCAGCTAGGAGACATTGGGCTAAGAACATGAACCCGTGTGAGACCTACAACAAAAAATAAATGTTTAGAATTTTTCAAATAAAATTGTTAAAATTCGAAAAGAAAAAATTAAGCTTCTTTTTTTAATTAATTTTCGACTCCGTTTTCTTTTCCGAAACAACCTTAATTGAAGACAAGTTTCGATGCAAATTTTATGTCGGATTTCAAAAATTTAAATTACAACTTGGAACAGAATATTTGAATTTGAAAGAATACTATGAACAGTTTTGAAATTTTAGTCTATTTTCTTTCGTTTTTGACAATTAAATTGAACCGAATTAAGACAATTGCAGTTGCTTATGTGTTCAAAAGTTTATATTTTATTGACTTCAGTTACTAACCTTGAGAGGATCTTCTTCAGCATTTTCGTAGCCCCAGAGATACAAAATTCCCTCGACATTCAACTCTTCAGTCTGAATGTATTTGAAAAGTGCTTCCATATCTTCTTTTACGTCTGTACGCAGTTTGAAGTTACCTTTAAAAAATATTAAATATAGTTATTGAAACGTTCCGCCTATTTTAATTAAAGTTTTTCAAAAAGCGAATTAAAATTTGGGATTTCCAAGTTAAATTTTACCAAACACTTCTGTTTGTTTTGTCAATACGAAATAATTAATTGCCGGCTTTCTGTTTTGATAACATTTAATTTTTTTCAATTCAATATCACTCACATTTATCAGCATCAGAAAACTCCTTTGATTTCTGGACAACAATAACTTTCCTTCCAGACTGCATGAAATTCGTCTTTAAATACTGGTCATAAGTTGCCTTTTCTCCAAAAACGAGCCACGTCTTGTCAGCTTCTTCTGGTGTTTTGTAAAGCGGCAAAGTGGGCGAGGCTTGGGCTAGAATTCCACCGGTAAAGTCCTCAAAAGATGGATAGCAGTTGAGGCGTTTGAAAGAGCACGCTTTGAGTACTGCTTTCCAGTTATCCCAACTCAGCATCGGGTGTTCTGGTCGTAGCTCAAGATCGTTATATCTGAAGAAAAAAATAGTGAAATTTGAATTAATTTATCTGAATTTTGTCACTAATTTACGCGTTCTAACGGTAATTTTAAAAAGGTGCAGATTACATCTAAAAAAAATTGCAAGTTTTTTATAATTATTTTTAAAAAGGGCAATTAGAAAATTGTAAAAGAAACCATTTTATTTCTATTTATAACCTAAATCAATAAAAAATTGATGTCAATTTTTCTAGGTTTAACAGGTTAGGTTCAAAAGTCCAAACATATTAAACATTTAGTTTTTAGATTTTTAAAATTAGCGCCATTTTTAATGCATCTACGATGATTCTACAGTCA
>JAQGBQ010001123.1:0-13343 GCA_034698485.1 Vertagopus arboreus
ATTTGTTACTTTTATTAATTCAAAAATTTCAGGGCCGTATTTTATTTGTTACTTTTATTAATTCAAAAATTTCAGGGCCGTATTTCATTTGTTTCTTTTATTAATTCAAAAATTTCAGTGCCGTATTTTAGCTGTTATTTTTTATTAATTCAAAAATTTCAGGGCCGTATTTTAGCTGTTATTTTTTATTAATTCAAAAATTTCAGGGCCGTATTTTAGCTGTTATTTTTTATTAATTCAAAAATTTCAGGGCCGCATTTTATTTGTTACTTTTATTAAGCATTTTATTTGTTACTTTTATTAATTCAAAAATTTCAGTGCCGTATCTTATTTGTTTCTTTTATTAAATCCAAAATTTCAGTGCCGTATTTTAGCTGTTATTTTTTATTAATTCAAAAATGTTATGAAGGGTCTCAACAAAATTTGAAAAGTGCTGTTTTGTTGATGTTGAGAATTTTGGGGATTCAAGTTTCAACTACACAATCTCTCAAAACAATATAACCAAAAAAGGCATGTTTATTGGATTGATTACTTTGCAAAATTTTCAAATAAGAGAATTGCACAGACAATAAGGCAATAGCTGTCACCAAATTTGAACAAGTAAATGATCGCGGGCAGTGCAACATTGGGATATCATATAGATAAAAAATGATCTCTGGTTATCTCCAGGCCCCTTGGGGCCGGGCTTAACTCTAGTGTCTCATAATTCGTGATCACGACTTTTTCAAGGATTTTCATCAAAAATGCAGTGTAAATTTTTTACGTTAACCCAAATTTTATCATGTTTATCCAGAATGAATAATAAATTATTATACACCAAAATTGAGCTAATGAAATGTAGTTTTAGAAAGTAAATTCGCTTTTCTAAAAATTTTACACTTTAATGAATTAATCGTAAAAATTTGCAGTCTAGAACATTAGTGGACATCCTTTAAATTACATTATATTTCGAAATTTGTAATTAAGTTTCTGCAACTGATGAAAAACTACTGTACAACATATTTATTTGATTGTATAACTATCTAGTCTATAAGAACAGTGAGAAAGAATTTGTTTAAGATTACTAACAAAAATATAATGTTCCAGGACTCGATTTACAGTAATAAATAAAAATAAAGGCTGTCCCATAAGTAAAGCGACTAATTTCACCAGCAAATTTGACACTTTTAGAAGATAACTGGAATTTTCATTTTATTTTTTTTTGAATTAGCCGTAATATTTCGAGTTAGAAAAAATATATTTTATTTAACTGTCGTTTAAAACCAACAATATGGAGACAGGACTATCTAGTGTTTGTGAAACCAGGTATTCACTACCACAAAATAGTCGAAAAATAAATAAGTAAAGTCATTATTTCTCACTTTGTTTCTGAATCAAAATACAAAAACACGATTGATCCAATATTACATTTGTATGAGGGGCTCAAATCAATAAAAATTTGAAAAAAATTTAGGTCGGTCAGATTTTACAAATCCTCTAGAACATTGACAAAGGGCGTCAAGTGCATTTACTAAGAAGCCATCCACTTCAGGCCACAATACAGCCTGGAATATTTTTTTACCAAAAAAAATGAAGCCGCCAAATGGCCGGGCAAGCCGGCCATGTTGGTTAGTCAGTATTCATTTTATTCATTCTGGATTATTTTAGAACCCAGTCTTTGTAAACATGTAATGCGTTTGAGCTCAATAGTTCATACAACCTTGCAGTTTAATTTAATAATTTAGTGTCTCTCGTTACACGGCGAGCTCTTTTCAACGTGTTACTACGTTTTATTATTGAATCCATTACAACATTTCTGTTTATAAAGCTTGTAGAACACAGAACCAATTTTAATATATATGAAACCCTCAATATGATTACTCGTCCCTTAGTGAGCCAATCTGTAAATTGATTCCCATCTACAAGAATGCATTTTAGACTTACGTTTATTCTATGGCTATTTTACTGTCTTATAATAACAGAAACATATAAAAGTGAGCTTGTGAGTTATCTTTTGAGGCCTTCATTTAATCGTGGTCCTGAGACTTTTAAAGAGTTGGCGAATTCTGACGCAAAATACTTTACACTAGCAGAACAAATACTAAAGACCAACACAAGTTGCGAGTTGTCGTATAGTGGGTCTGTGTTTATCTTTGGACATGAATTTGTGTATACAAAAGCTGAAGATACTAAAAAGATTTTCAGGAAATTATTTTCTAAGTGTAATGATCTGGTTTCAAATGATTACGATGCATACAAGAAACTACTGGAATCTTCTCAAGATGTATATATTGCAGATAAAACAATAATCAAAGCTATAATTGAAAAACATCAAAAAATTTTACCTGCTGAATCTGGGGTTTTCATGTCCAAAGATAAAATTAGTGGTACAATGTATTGGCTTTTAGCTAACGATGTTTTTCAAACGGACATATTGCAGCTTATTCGATACTTGAGGGATAGTGGACTCGTTGATTTGTATATTTGTAGAAATCAATACGAAGAAGGCCTTGACGTGACGGATGGCATTACTAAAGGATTGACGAATTGGAACAATTCTGCATCGATGTTTCATAATGATGGACCGAAAACGTTGAAAGTTTCCCACATTAAAACAATTATCATTCTTAGTTTTGCATTTTTTGCTTTCTCCGTTTTATGCTTTGTTGCAGAGGTTACCTATAGGTTGATTCTTGCTCATTAAAATTGTTTAAATTGTTTCGGAAATCTCTATTCAAATTGTGAAACCGACGTTGAATACAAAACCGAAGAAGAAAAAATTACGCAGTATTAAATACCCATGTAATTAAATAACCAATTAAAACTTTTAATCCATCCTAAATTAAACATCTACCAATCGACTTATTCAATCGTAAATTTAGGTACCTTGAAGATCTTTCTGATATGAATTTAGATGGTTGAATAAACATTTTATTTTGGTTTTTATATCTTATATATATATATATATGTATATATATAAAAATACACTAAAACTCCAAAATATTATCTCGCTTAGCTCCAGAATCGTTCTCAGGTGTGGGTGGTAGCACAAAAGTTAATACCTTCAATTTGTATCACTCGCCTTTCGCTGACATTAACTGTTTCATGACCTTGTCATAATATGTTTTTGAATTTACCGTTAATATGTTAAAAACAAATGTTAGTTGCGAGCCAACCACTCTCATTAAAAAGCAAGCGCCGTTCGATGAAAATTGAAAAAGGCTAGATTCTAGTTTCTGACTATAAAACAACGAGAGCGTACCCGCTGCGGGCGGTCAGGAACGACCTTCCCACGGCGGTACTTGGCTTAATGTGCAACACTCATTGAGGTAGTACTATCAAGAGGACTATTTCAAGTTTTAACTGCTAGCCGCTGAACGAATATGGGGTTTGAAAGAATATTTATGCATATCAGTCGGGTACTTGTCAAGTTTATAGCTCCATTAAGCGATAAAGGTTTATCGCTCCATTAAGCGATAAACTCAGTATAGCTCCATTAAGCGATAAACATTTAGGTCGTTCACAAAGGACGAGTTTTTAAAAAAATAAGAGTTTATTGATTTATTTATTGATCAAACATTTTATAAAAGCAGGTTATAGAAATCCATTTTTTGGCTTCATTCGCCATGATTTATGGACAGCCCTTTTTGAAAATAAAAATCTTTGGGAATTTATTGCCAACGTTCTCCAGATAGAACCTTTTCACTCCAAATACAATTTATAGATTTTTAGCCGCTCTTTCGAATGGTAACATTTTTGGAATCCGACGGTCAAACCCCTCATCTCCTTGGGTCAAAAACTCTTTAACTAAACTGGAGCTATAAACTTCAAAGTTTATCGCTTAATGGAGCGATATCTCTTAGTGGAGCGATAAACTTTTGTCGCTTAATGGAGCTATAAACTTGGAAAGTGCCCGACTGCATATACCGTTTTCGATTTCTAACGATTAAATTACTCTGACGCAATTAAAAGACTAACTGCTTGCTCGATACAGAAGTGCAAAATAATAATTGGTGTCGTATTATCAACGAAATTGGATGAAAATCGTACAGAAATGGGGAACAAACTGTCGATTTTTCTCCGCATCAAAGTATTCCGTCGGGATTTGCTCACTATCATCAACCTCTCAACTAATTTGGAAGATTTGCTATTCACATTTGCAGCTATAGAAGTGCCCAAAAATGTGGCTACAAAAGAATTCAAAAGTATCAATGGGAAAACACTTATTAAAGGAGATTGGCCTAACTGGCTGTGAAATCGGATAGTTATGTACAAAGACAAAATCACTTCGATGGAGCATCCTGCGAGCAAACAAGGGAAAAGCATTGTTCGGAAACAAATGTTAACCTGGATACCAATCAGTTGAAGTTCCCGATAAAATTTTAATATCTGTGTAATATTAATTGGTCTTGACTTCAAAAAATGTGCTGGGTAGCTGATGCTAAAAACAATATTTTTTTTACATTAAAATCAAAATTCTTCAAAATAAAGTAAACAAAACTTCCAACTCTCTACCTCATTATTTTTGCAGATCCATCCACCATAAAATTAATTGCTAGGGAGAATAGGAAACTTGCATTTAGTGCAGCTCCGAATACCACATTCTGCCATATCCATAAGTCAACTAAACCAATAATTCCAGTCACCGTAAAATGTGGATAAAAACATTCTCCGTGATTTGATGTAAATATAATAGACAAAAGAAGTGGTGGGCAGCAAGGATCTGTTATGTAAATTGCTAAGATCACGCCAGTGAATCCAAATGCTGTTAGAATTCCCAGTAGAGCTATGTATTTTGCTAAAGTATAGGAAAGCTTGTGTTTGTATACAATTCCTATAAAAACAAGGTTCATTATCATTATTTTCGAAATTCATGAATCTTATTTTTAAAACTGACCTCTGAAACGCAGTTTTTCCCATTTTGATATTCCATTGACAAAATTAAGCAGCTCCTTTTGAAATAGGGAAGAATTTAGCCTCAGTATTGTAAGACCGATGAAGCCTACTAGGAATGTAAATGTGATAACTTGCGTTTTGAACATAAGGCTGTGCCCTATTCGAATCCATGTGAATATCATTAATCCAGAGTAAAAGATGGTTATACCATCGTGTAACTTTAAGTATCTTTTTGTGGATAGTGCAGGTTTAATGTACAGCATATTGTTCTTCCACTCATAAGGACTGCTCCACGTTTTTTGACAAAAGGTCAGGAAAAATCTCAAGATAGGTAATATATAATGAAACAACATTTTGACAAAAAAAGATAACCGTTTGGATTCAAGTACTGAATAGTAATGGTAAACATTGAATATTTTTTTCTGGTGGCTTTCTTCTTGTTTAAAAAACAGGAAATAATCTTCCTTATAGTGATTGTTATCGGCAGTTGTATACGGAAGTTGTGAAGACATATTGTTGAAAAATATTTATTCTTCGAGTAAAAACATGGAACTAAAAAATATTTATAGTATCCTCTTATATAAAGCGCAAGAAATGTCTGTCTGAGTGTCTGCTGTTACTTCTTATAAATGACCCATTCGATTTTAAATATGAACAGCTCATAAAAACCGACCTTAAAAACGACAAAAAATGTCAAATGTTTAGCTTCAATCTGATGTGGACGAAAGAAACTTTATTCGTAAAACTTTTGTTTGAAACTATTTTTCAAAATATTTACCTTGGGCCTCGATTTGAACGTGAACCTAGTAACAACATTTGTTTCGAAACTTAATCGGAAAACACGAGTCGTACTCTAAAAATGTTTCAATAAATCAAAAATTGATGTAGCATTTACAAAAATATATCTAAATATCGATATTAGAAATATAATTTAAAATATAAATTAATATAAGTTTTAAGATTAACTCTCCAGAATCCGTTGAAACATTGAATAATAGAAATATACGTACTATTCACAGTGTCTCAAAAATGCCTTCATGACCCTCTTGACTTTTAATTTGGCTCGGCTTGCCGGGCCGCTTATCTACTATAGTTATAGATAAGATGCATATTTAATCTGTAATTAAAAGACAGTAAAGTATTTTTATAAAATTCTTTTCAATCCTTGAGCAAAACAAAAATTTTTGTCAACAAAAAGTAATAGGAAATTGAAAACTATTTACTCGCCCTAGGGATGTTTACGTATTGCCGAAGTAAATATATTTTTTTTATCCATTAAGACTTTTTGTATTAATATATAACATTCTCCCTGTTTAAATTTTTTTAGATGTCTATCTAAAAAGATTCATATCTAGATATGAATTGTTATAAAATATTCGGTTTTTAAAATTTTCAAAATTTTCCGTGAGACAGTTAAAATAAATTTAATTATCATTTAATGAATAAAACATCCATTAACATAGTGGCAGGAACATGTTAAGAAGAAAGTTTGATGTATTTATAAAAATAAAATTATGGTTTTCCAGTATTAAATCTACCACAAATTAATAAAATTAACGAAACTTAGTTGGGTCTAGACATTATAAAAGTTCTATCGTGCGTTATCCACTTTATGGAGAATGATATTAGACCTAAAATAATATTTTTTCATCGCATTAAAAGTTTGCAAATGGTTCTAAAAAATATATTTTCTTTAGTTAAGACATTCGTAAGTATTAGGGATTTGTATATTCGAAAGTTAGAAATAAAGAAATAGGTTGGCTATAGTTATTTGTAATTATTGAAAGTTTTAGAATTTGTATAATTATTTTAATTCTTTTGAATAATTCGAAATCGAAGTTTTCTTTTGAATTATATTGCATATGTAATTACTCTCGTAAATGACCAAAATTTTCTCTGTGTTTCAAATTAAAATCGTCAACTTTAAATTCTTTGAACAATACTATTTTGTCAACTATGATTGCGAGTAGAATAATCAAACATTTTGGCTCAAATTGTTACCTATAGCCGTAACTACATGGCAGAATAGATAGAAGAATGAACGAATGACATAGCTGATAGTATGTAAAACCGTGCAAATCCGGTATGCGGCCATTTGACCCCGCACATTTGACCCCCGTAAGAATTAAGAAGATGATTAAATCATATTACATACTATATTTGAATAAATTCAAATCGAGTAAAATTTATTACTCCAACTCAATAATTATACTCCAACTCTTTCAAAGACGGACTTAAAAAAGCTTGCGGGGATAATTTAATGACTCAAAGGGATTCTAAGGTGGATCAAGGAGATTTTCAGACTGCTCTAAAAGATATTTTGTAAATTAGTTGGGAATCTTGCTCAGCATGACGGGACTTTAAAAAAAAATCAGATTTTCAAAAAAAAAATTAGGGATTTTGGTAAATTTGGGGATGGTTTGAGAACTTAGGGTTGTTAGGACCTAACCCTTCTTGGGGATTTTTGAATGAAATTTGGATTGTAAGGACTTTTTACAGACCCTGCCAACCAGGATTTTAAATTAGTTCAATACCTTTCGTGGCTGATTGTAGGCTTTAAAAACATTTCAACAAATACAATATAATTATGTGGCTCTTTTATACACTTTTGATATTTATCAAATTAAAACTCCAAGCAAATAGTTGACAATAAGGTCTGTAGAATAAGTATTTATTTTGTAAATTTTCCATGGAACTAAATAATCATCTGGCATTTTAAGGTTAAAAAACGCACCCTCAATTAAAAATCGTATGCCCATGTTTTTCAACGCCCATCAGCTTAAAACTAATAAAATTCTTCAAACATTTGATATCTTGAAAATAATTTTGAAATTTAACCTTAAAATTTATTTTCAACATGACAAGCATGTTTTTTGAATGCATAGTTGTTTTATTTATACTTTTTTCATTTAATACGTTTTATATTGTTCTTTGGGATCATAAGGATTTGGAACTCCAGATTGTACGCTTAACATAATTTGGACCCAAAATCCTCAAGATCTATTTAAAGTTGAGGATATCTTGTTACAACAGATACTAAAGATATCGTCTGGTACCGAAAACCGCTTTAGTGTTTATCTCCAGTCAATTGCAGCCAACCGTTTAAATTTGGCTGATGAGCCGAATCAGTTGTATGAGGACCAAGTAAACAAGCTGAAAAAGGGAACCTGTTTTATTTTCGTATTATTTCCAAATAAGATTTATCGAAATTCGTTATAAAATTGGGATTTGCTTATTCAGAAAGCGTTATTTTGTACATTGCCCCTATAGATTTTGAGTTGAATGCATCGAATTAAAGGGAAATACAGCTTTCAAAATTTACTGCTTCGGTTGTTTTCTTGGACTTCAAACAAACAAACGGCACTAAGTGTAGTGTGTACTGCGACCTTTGTGTTCCATCTAAAAGATTTATGACGATAACAAACGTTGAATGTCAAAACTATTCAGAAATCATCAAAAATCAACTAAACTGGATAGGACATGGACAAAAAGCATTGATCCAGAGTTTAGTGACTCTAAATACTTCGTTAATCTCTAAGAAAAATCCTCGAATGGACAATTGTGAGTACTACTTATAATCTGAAAAAGGTTACAATTTCATGTATGTTCAGTGAAGGTTAATTCAACACGCATTTTATAAATTAAAAAATTTAACTCATCGTGAGGTCAATATCAATAGAAACGAGAAAAAATTCCCAGATACTGACCATTACAAAATATATATTCAAATATTTAGTGCTAGAAATTAAAGAACTTTTGCTCTACGTTATTTAGTTTAAGCTCTATTTAAGCAGATGTTTTATTATTATTATGATAAGTATCCTGCAAAGTGTGATAGCAATGCTTTTGAAATGTAAGTGCGTAACATCAAATCACAATTTAGTAATGACGCAACACCTGTTTAAAAGTATTTATTTAATCCAATAAATGTTAACCTATTCTAATGCTAACAAGGCTCTAAAAGTACCATGAATAATTCCTCGTAGAAATTTTAAAACGGAAATCCTCTTGATTGTATAAATTCCTTCCACTCCAATCCTAAGCGGTCGACATGATTTTCGAAATTTATTGATAAATTTTAAATCTTTTTTATTACTCCAAGAAAAATATTTCCAAGATTTGATTGTGTCATTTGAAATTTTACAAAAAATCCCCCCAGCCCATAGAATACTAACCCAAAAACATAAACAGCCAAAAGAAATAAACTGCAAAAGTTTTACCACAATATTGTCAAGTTTGTCTCCTTGTCGAATAAGAGTATAAACACATAATAAAATGGTTTGAGAAATACAAGCTTGAATTGGCATGATCAATAGTCCATATTTATCCATTGCTAGCTTATGAATTAATTGAATACTTCTATAAATCGTTGGAAAATATCTTGGTGATCTAACCTGATCTAAGGTCCTATAATTTTTTTGATTCGGTCTTAAGTCGTTCTTAATTACTGGCGGAACCAGCATCAGGTAGGATAATGCGATATGAATTTGTACAACTAAGATACTCACGACTGCAGGGATTAACCAGGATATAATCATAAACTGGACTACTACGACAGCCGGGTTTCGGAATTTGTTTGGAATTATATTTGCAGGAGCCACTGGAATGTATGGATGGAAGAGATTGAAAACCGGGACAGATATCGATGCAGCATAAATTGCGCAGGTGTATGCAATAGTGAAGTAATCCCAGTACCCATTCAGCGTACTTTGATCCGCGTCATAATGTGGCATCCAGGTTTCTAAAACAATTTTTATCCTATTTTAAAATAAATTCATGGTTTCAATGAAAGATTTTAAAGTCAGTCTTACCATGGTATTTTCTAAAGAAGCGAAATAAAACAGCGTTCAAAACGTGAGCTAAATCCAACGGATCCAAAAGTACCATTGCTTGAGCACCACAAATAATTATTCCCATAAAAAAGAACACCAATAGTAAATTAAATTCTCCCAAATTTCCTTTTAATTTGCTTCTAATTCCTTGAATTCCAAAATACATGACACACAGAATCGATAAAGTTGCACTTAAACGAAACTTTTTATATTGCTTTTGTGTTACAAATAGTTGACATTTTTTACTATCCCACAGAAACGGAGTTCCACCGAAAAAAGCAGAGGTTTTGATAATCTGGGCTAAAATTTTAAAATACAGCTGAGAAAACATGATGCAGATTTTCGAGAAGTATCTAAAATGTAATATTTTGTTCTGTATGGTTTTTATATCCAAACAGAACTCGGCGATTCAAAAGTTTCATTAGAAGAAAGCCGTTTTTTATTCAATATAAACAAAATGTGGTTGGATTAATATTTTTTGATACGTAGTTGAGCGCAAATTTTCGATCAATTTTGACTTTTGCCAAGTATTTAGAAATGGTAGATTGTGGTTAAAACCGTATTCTAATTTGATTTTTATCAAGTTTAATTAAACCCAATTTTTATTTCAAAACTCATTTTAATTCCGGTTTTGATTAAACGTGGCTACCAATAATGTTGGTTGGCGGCAGTGCAAAGACTACACAATATTTGAAACTCAAAAATACTGAATCACTACCAAATACAATGTGTCGACACTAACTAAAAAAAAGTTGAATCTTTAAGAAAAATCGATGCTTGCGCAAATTTTAAACGACTTTCAATCATATCGATTTAAAACGGAAAAAGCTATCACTACAATTAGCAACTTCGATTCATTTTAAGTGGAATAGATCTATAGCGGTACATGATAAGCTAAAATTCCATTTTCCATGGCAAAATAATAATGTATAATTTCATTTCAAACTATAGAGCCTAAAATGTATGTGATTGGCTGATGATACGGTTAGACAATTAATTGGGTATAGTATAGTACTATGTTCTAATAATTGCTTGAAGCCGTTGAGTTAATAATTCCATTTCGTTTCTCTGATTTCAAATAAGATAACTAAACAGTAATTTTTCTTACAAAATTGGATGGAAACTTTAATTAAAATAATTGCCAGTGAATTTTACGAAAATGTTTGTTCTTGATTTACTACAGATCTATAACACTACTCAAGTAGATCATGACACAGTTTACCTCCAATGTTTATTCCTGTTCAAATTCAATTGCATTTAGAAACAATGGATACATTTAAAATAATTTACGTTTTTATAAACATCTATTCAATAGTTTGTGAACAAACCAGTCAAAGTCATATTAACGATCTTACTGTTTGGGAAAATCTAAAATTGTTTCTTGAAAATGAGGCCAATGGAATTGACTTACAAATACATTCAACGAACAATGGTGAAGAAATTTTATGGAAGACTACAGTTTTCTTACAAATTTATCGACTTGTTCCAGTAACAAATATTGTAGAGTCAAATTATCATTTTTACTTCCAATTCAGAAAATTTTCATATTCCTATAAATCCATTCTACTAACCCTTAATCCGAATTTAAACAATATTCAAAAGGCTTTAAATCGCAACATCAATCTCATTGTTGTTGTAGTGAAAAACGTACCAAAAAACATTGATCGTTTGGGACCATTTATACCCAGAAATTTGTTATTTATAAACCAAAAATCAATTTACCAACTATGTCATTACTGTCACAGTGGCTTTCAACATTCATGGAAAAAATACCAAATTAACCACAGGTTTACAAAACGGATTCAAAATTACAATGCAGCCCGGATAAATTTAAAGGGTGTATCAAGCTTTGAAGTAACAAGATCGCGCTCATGGTTAAATAACCATGTAGTATATTATGCAAATACTACAGCGGTTCAGATCTCCTTGGACATAGTGAACGGTTTAAATGTCACCCCACATTTTTACAGTCTTGATTCAAGTAGCAGTTCATCGATTGCCTTTCGAGCATTAAACAAAAGAAACAAGGAGATGGAATTATTATTTCATTATGGGGAGTCTTACGAAACAACGTTCATCTCTTTTCGCTTTTCTGAACGTTATGATTGGACTGGATTAATTAAACCGATCGGTTGGAACATTATGCTTTGGACTAGCGTATTTATTTTCATTGAATCCATTTTAATATATTTATTCGTAAAGTTTATAGAACACGGCATCAATTTTAATATAAATGTATCACTGAATATGATAACTCGTCCCTTAGTAGGCCAATCTGTTAATAGTTTCCCATCGACAAAGATGCATTTCAGACTAACATTCATTTTATGGCTGTTCTACTGTCTTATGATAACAGAAACATATAAAAGTGAGCTTGTGAGTTATCTTTTGAGGCCTTCATTTAATCGTGGTCCTGAGACTTTTAAAGAGTTGGCTAATTCTGATGCAAAATATTTTGCAAAAGCAGAACAGCTGATAAAAACTAACACTAGATGCAAATTAATAGAAAGCAGCACTGTCACAATCTTTGGACATGAGTTTGTCTATACGAAAGCTGAACACGCTAAAACGATTTTTACTAAATTACTGCATAAATGTAAACACATGGTTAACAATGATTACGATGCATATAAGAAACTACTGGAATCTTCTCAAGATGTATATATTGCAGATAAGACAATAATCAAAGCTATATTTGAAAAACATAAAAAAATATCACCTGCTGAATCTGGAGTTTTTATGTCCAAAGATAAAATTAGTGGTACAATGTATTGGCTTTTGGCTAACGATGTTTTTCAAACGGACATATTGCAGCTTATTCGATACTTGAGGGATAGTGGACTTGTTGATTTGTATATTCGTAGAAAACAGTACGAAGAAGGCCTTCATGTTGCGAATGGAATCGATCTAAAATCAACGAACTGGACCAATTCTACATCGAGGCTTCGTATAACTAATGGACCGAAAACATTGAAAGTTTCTCATATTATAACAGTTATCATTCTTAGTTCAGCATTTTTTGGTTTTTCTGCTTTGTGTTTTCTTGCTGAAATTATGTGGAGTTGGATTGGTGTACAAAAAAAATGATTGAAATGTTTCCGAAATCTCTGTTCAATATGTCAAACAAATATAAATGACGCAATGTAGAACTTTCATGAAAGATTAAATAATGTAAGTAATTAATAAATGGGTTCTACGTATGTAGGGGATAAGTTTTGAGAATTAAGTTGAATTTGGTATGTAATTATACATTTGTTTATACAGTATAACCCATCAGTAAAAAAAGGAATATTGCCGTTTAAAAGAATTAAAAGTTTATTAATTGGTATCGCGCTTAAATTGTATAATCTGTTCTATCATAATTTTGATCCTTATTAAAATAATTGATTTTTCCGAAATTCCAAGAGTACATATCATTACAACACAATTTAAACAACAGTAAAGTAATTAGTTTTTTTCAACTGACTACACTGCAATTTCTGTGTTCCAAAGTAGATGCATTAAGAAAGTAATTTTTTGAAAAGACTTCAATTTTAATGCCCGACCAATAAACTTTAGTTCAGTCCCACTCAGAGACTGATTTGTAATGTAAAATCTGCTATATGCTAAATGGAACATCCATGAACTGCGTGCGCA
>JAQGBQ010001124.1:0-13332 GCA_034698485.1 Vertagopus arboreus
ACAAGAAAATATTTATTAAATCTTCTACAGATGTCATCGAATTCAAAATAATTAAAATAACAACGAAACATTTTATACTGAAATATAAAAATGTAGTGTGAAACATTTGGGACTAAGAATAAATCTTTGCAATTTAGCTTTTGAGCCATAGCAGTTTCATTTACAGCAAACGCCAGTCGAAAAAAATTCTTATGAAATCAAACAGATAATTTCCATTTCGACCCGAAATTGTTAATATAAATTGTATAATTAGGATCTTATTCTATTCAAAATGAATGATCCATGAAGTGAATTTTTCAGTTTTATAATTGGAACCTGATACATTTTCAACATCACAGTCATGTTGAATACTTTGAGTTTGTATCTTTAACATGTAAAATCAAATGCCACAAGCTTAAGTTGTGGAAAATAAACATTTAAAAAGACTTTAGATAAGGTAAACTATTTTCTACAAAAAAACTTTTCCGAAATCTCAGTCTTGTGCATTATACTAGATACGTAATATAATAAAATTAGATTCATTTTTACCGATTGAAATTTTTAAATAATTATGACTTTTTTTATGCATGGTGGTAAAAGTATAAAAATAATAGAATAACGTTGTGGGCTTATGGCTTATGGCTGAGTTTCAAATTATTTTGAGTATAAATCTAATGCTACTATAAGATAAATTCAGGGTTTGACCTTTTATAACGTTGGTCAGCATTTATTAACGTTTTAAATGTTTTTTTTAGGTATTTCTTTATCTTGACAAAAAAATTGTTTTTATTACATTTGATAATACAAGTCATTTAAAAAAGATACATGCTCTTACAACTGATTAATGTCAGTGTTATTTTTGTTGTTAAAAGTACTTTAAAATAATTGTCACAGAAATTAAAAAGCATACACAAATATTGATCGGATTTCGATCAAACTGTCAGTAGTGTGAATATCATCAATGAGTATAGGCACTATTTTGTCACATATGTATGTGGTGTTATCGGTTCATTGGTTTTGGCAATCTGCAATTAATTTCTCAAGTTGCTCGGAGCAGTTGTACATCTCGTCACACAGGCTGAACTTAAAAAGTGCTTTGTCCAATTGTTCCTTTAGTATACTCAGTTGTCTAAAAACAGATTGACAAAGAAAATATGCGGATTAGTTTTGCACAAAAAGTGCATTATGGATTATTTAAATAATAAAAATTCAAAATGTGTATGGCTTACAATTCTAATTCATCGCAGCGTCGTTTCTCTTCTTCTAAGTCCTGAACAGTAAGACTGTGTCGTTCATACAATCGGGTATAGTCCTCCCTAAAGAATACAAAACAAGCAGAACACGAGGCTTAGAATTTGGGCTTGCATAGATGCAACTCATCTCATCAAATACAATTATGCAGATTTTATCTGTTTACCTTATCGACGATAGTATCTCCTGATCAACAGTCTCTACGGCTGGCTGCTGTTGTTGCTCTTCTATCTGTACTGCGCTACCATATAAAACCAGAGTTCGGGTAAACGGCATTCGACATACAGGGCAGGTACTCTGACGGCTGAAATAAAGCATCCAAAATATTAATGAGTTGTTAACTTAACAAATTAATAAGAAATGAATTAATTTAGAATTTAGGAGAATAACTTACGTTGGTGGCTTTGTTTTTATCCACTTATCCATACACAGTTTGTGAGAAACGTGTCCACAAGGGACCAAAGCACAGCAGTCGTTTCCTTCGCCATCCTCTGCATCAGTGTCGTTACAAATATAACATTCGAACTGCATCTTGGTTATTATGAATGGTTATTATGAATGTAAACACACTTATGGAGTGATGAGGTCAATGAAGATGAAGTAATAATGTGTCAAACAATGAAGTAATGTTATTTTTAAAACACAAGTCAGTATTATTGATTCCTCGATTGAATGGAAAACTCTCTAGTCATGAGAGAGGATGAAGAAGGAATGAAGTAAATACTTGAGGGTCTTTGCAGGATAATTCATTAGAAGTACAGTAATACATAAATAATATAAACTATCTACTTGTGTATAGCACCAGATTTACATATTTTTACGGTTTCAGAATTTACATGATTTTGGCATAAGATAGAAATTCACAACTCTGCCTACCAACACAAGCATTTGTCAGAAGTACAATTTCTCGGAGGATAAACTGAACAATGATCCAAGCACCATTGGTCTGCACCTCGACGTTTACTGAAATCCCCTACTGCTTCACAATCATCAACACATCTGCAAATGTCAGGAGGGCAATGCGGTGGGTACCTGAAATATTGATTAACGGCTAATTAGAATTCTGAATTAGAAATCAAATAATAATAATTAGAATTAGAAAATTAATGATTTCTAGTTTACATGCCAACTTACATCATACAGCTCGACTGACACCAGCTATCAATTCCAGGGATGATTGCATAATTTTCAGTAGCTACACAAACTTGATGCCTATTTTAAAAACACAACAAAATATTAGCTGGATTCCATAACGTTATATACGAGACAAAAGGATTAAAGATTATTACCTTATTATAAGGGGTGTCATAGGCGCTCCTATCTTAGAGAAATCTTTGAAATACATCATGTGAGGATTTGCACGAGTTGACGATGTGAGTTGAGGGTCCAACCAGAATCTTCGATAGCTCGAAGGATGAATCGATATGTCTGCACAATTAATAAAGTGTTCTTGTGGTCCACATCCCATTTGCTCTGTCATATCGTCACATATTCCCCAACTGTTACCTAAAAATACATAAATTAATTAAATTAAACTTGAAAATGCATAAAAAATAAGTAAATATTTAAATTGAACTAACCTGTTACATACGTCCATTGAAAAACGCATTTTTCGCAAGTAATTCCTTTTGGTAGTCGAACTGTGAAATTGAATGATCCACTTTTATCATCAATAGTTATTTTATACTTGGAAGACGTTGCACCACTTGCATCTACGACTTTCAGCACATATCTACAAATAATTATAATTATGGGGTTATATAAAGTATACTGAGATTGATTACTTATGTATAATCGAAAATAATATGATTTTGATTCTTTACCTATCTAGACATTCCTGTGTCACTTCTTGACCTTGGCTTTCGATAGGACACAGTCGAAACTGAAAGTAGCCATGATGGTTGGACGTCAGATCTATTTTCACAGATATGTCCTATAAGACCGAAGTAAACAGAATGTAATTTTTACCAAAGTCAAACAAAACTAAGTAATTTCAAGAAAAATGATTTCGAACCTGTCCACTGTAGTATCGTCGAACGATGACTCCGTTTCCATATAATCCTCCAGTTTCATGTGGCCTAGGCTTTGCGATTCGATAGTCATCTCCACAGACTCCACATTTTCCACCATTGGTTATTGTCTGGACTAGAATCAAAAGAGTGTTACTAAAAAAACATTTCAAAAACCGAAAAATTAATTAGGATTAGCCTACCTGAATATCCTCCACAAAATTGCTCATTATCGTTATAATTGACCGGATTAGGAAATCCAAATCTCCACATGCAATTTCTAGCCGGAGGATTCATTAGTCTACCATGGGAATCGGCTTCTTGCATCTAAAAACCCAGAATTATCAATCAATGTTAATAATTTGTATTATTTTAAAATATTCTCTAATAAAATGAACTTAAGTAACTTACCAAGTTGATTAACAGCAGAAGTATGCAAGATATAGTAAAAATCGTTACTATCTTTGAGAAACTCATGACTTATGAACTTGCAAACACAACTGACAAAAATAAAAAACTGAAGTCCGTTCGGATTCTAAGATAAAGTTCAACTAAACCAGGCCCCCTTAAATGGTTTCGTTTTCATTCTTTTTCCAATTCTATTTTTAAACCCTAAAACACTTCATTTAATCCAAGGGTCATGCTTCTCGTGTCTATGCCCTCAAGGCCCGTTCTCAGGCTCCGTGGGTGACCAGTAGACATAATGTTGACTTTTTAGTACTCTTTTAAGTTCCTCAAATGGATATTTACTTAAGGTAAAAATCTAATCCTACCACAAGTCATTTTTAGAAAGCTTGATATAAAAGACAACAACCACAACGATAAATACAAGGCGGAGCGGTGTTTCCCCAAAAAAAGTCTCACCAGTCATAAAATCTACCTGATACAAGTCAAAATACTACACATGTATTACCTCAAAATCTAAAACATATTCTAATTTCAGTTGTATGTACAAATATGACAAAAGTGAAATCAAAAGCGGCACCCCCGCTGTGTCCTTTGACTGCCACATGTGAAAATTTTAGGCTCCAGCCGTGTTCTCGAATAAAAACTTTCAAAAAACTCTGTCTGTCTGGTTTCAGTTTCAAAAACATTGACCCTACCAGTAAACCTTGTCCAAACTGTTAAATCATGTAAAATCATTTGAATACCTAATTGTTTTCAAATAAGAAAAGGTCCAGTTGCTAGTAAAAGTATGTAAACCTCAATATATCTTCTAAACTTCTTATGAATTGTGATGAAATGTCAGCAAACTGTCAAAAAACCACTTTTAATCTCAATTCTTCTTGTTCATCTGTCATCAAACTTTTTGTGGAATTCTTGTATTTTAAATCACTCAAAATTTATAAAGAGAGTAGAAACATCAATGCTTCGTATTTAGACTTATGTATTAGGCAGCAAAGTGCGATCCGTTATTACAATACCTATTTACTAGTTCCTATTAAAGTTATATTACAGGCGTGTACAAAAATGCACATAAATTATAATACCTTTTTCCACTGCTTCGAGTCGTAATCAATCAGCGTTTAAGTAAAGATTTTGTCGTAGCACATGTTACTATAATTGTATGTAGTAGGTTTAGTATAATACAAGGTACAATGCACTTCATAGTCATAAACCGTTATATTATATTGTGTCTGGTCCCTATTCTCTTCGGAGGTTATCGAGACGAGCTTGTAGGTCTGCATCGGAATCACTGACTGCTGCGGCCACAGGCTCTCTTTGCGATGGATTCGTAAGTCCTCCAGAGGCTGCTGGAAGGGTGGAAAGTTGATCTTTGAGCTGGAGACCCAATTCATCCAGGATTTGCGAAACAACTGCATCACTAGTTTCAAAGAGTTTTAAATTAAAAAAATTATTCTATAGCTTTAATATATTTTTAAAACACTTTCAACTGCAAAGTACCTTTCATCTTCGTCCTCATCCTCACCCAAGGCATCGTCCATAGCATCATTCATCATCTCTTCTTTCATATCCATAATTTCAGACTGTTTTTCGAACTCTTGTAAAATCTTCTGAATTTGAGGTAGTTTCAGTTGCCTAATGTTAAAAAATGCAAATCAGACCAGTTAAGAATGCGAAATACGCATGCAAATAAATGTGTTGAAATTGTATATATTTCCTTTTACCTATTCATATTTTGCATTGCCTTCGTGACACCTTTCATTGCCTCAGCCATAGCATTTTGAGACCGAAGTGTTTGAATTTTCATTGAGACGGCCTGGATATTTGCTCTCATCAACATGAACTTCTTCGCATGGTGTCGAGTTCGGACTAAATCCTTGGCCATGATTTTTACAGCATCCTGAATAAATATTAACAAAAACTTAAACTCATATTTTCAGGCGAAACTTAAAACCGAATATAATTGGTTTGTAGCAAAGTGAAGACAGTACTCGATAGGTCAGTCAAATAAAATGTAATTTTAGTATATTACAAACCATTTGATTCTCCTTGGCCATTTTCTTAATATCGGTGATAATCTTTTTCTCTTGTTGTTCCATTCGAGCTCTTTCCCTATCCAAATCCCGGATAGCCTTATCCAATGCCCGTTTGTTCTTTCGAAGCATTTCTTCCGGAGACATTCTACGTCCAAATAGCCACTCCATTTTAAGTATTTTTCAATCGATTAGCACTTTGTTTTGATTAAATCCAATCTTCGTTCCCGAGTTTATTTGGCTTTTCCTGACAAACAAAAGGAGAGAAATAAATCACAGATGGTCAATAATTTGGGTATTTATAAGTATAAAACTTGTGGATCAAATTATAAATTAAAATCAGAATCAGATGATAATAATCAACTATTATACTAAACGAGAGATGAATGAGTGTCTGTTGTGTGAGTCATTCTATGATGACACAAGCCAGCCATTCTATCTAACTATGTACGTCAACATAAACACTAAAACTAATAGTCTTACTCACATCACTGAGATTGCAAATGAGATAAAAATTAGCAACACATTTAAACTGATCAAAAATCAAACGACAGCTGGTCACAATTTAAATGAAATCAAAATTCTTCAGACATTTGAAAATGAAATGAGCTAAAAATCACCATTCCAGAGACTAACGATTTTTAATTGTAAATTGTAATTGTAATTTTTTTTCTATTTCTAACTTTCTATTAAAAATCGAAAACTCTCTTCACTTCCACATTATCTGGATCTTAACAACTTAATGGTCAAGTCAGTTAAATCTCTCACCTCTTCTTTGTCCCTGAAAACTGAAAACTAAGTTTTGTTTCGATTTTTAAACTCAGAATTTGGAATAATAGTTTCAGTTTTGTGTTTATTGCTAAACAAACTGACGATGAGTCATAAAAGGATTTTTATTTTTTTATAAATGGTTTGAACTTGCCGGCACTGCAGCGGGAACATTTCAAAATTAATGTGGAAAAAAGTCCATGCATTTCACATTTTAATTAATTTCTGAATTGTTTCTATTTCATATTTCAGAAATTTGGTAGTTTGTAGTGATAAACTAAAAGATTTTTCTTTAACGGAGCAAGTGTAGACAATTAAGTAAAAATATTTCGGTACTTTTGCCATTCTTTTAGTTTTTAATTTCGAGTTAAAATTCAATCGAAATCTTCAATTATTGCATATTGAATTAAATTATCTTCAATCTTTATTAAAGTGTCTTAACCAGTTCAGTTTGCAAAGAAGAGTTGAAATGGATACTAAATTGAATCAAGACACTGTAGTGTGTTCCGACGATGACCTTCCTCCACCGCTGTCTTCTATCAACGGAAATGCGAAATTGGACAAAGAAGTCCCTACGCTGAAGAGCGAAAAACTGCCCACCAACTGTGCGAGCAACGGAGTTGAACATGTCAATGATGACGACGACTGTTCTTCCTCTGATGAAGAAAGTTATGTCGAAATTGACGGTAAGATTGGTTCCACGTATTATTTGACGGTTTGATATCATTATAATTTAACTATTAAAACCTTGGTTCTTGTCCTTATTTCAGAGGAGGTTGATGGATTGAGTTACTGCGAGTGCTTGTTCTGTCCAGAACAGGATAAGGATGGAAGTAATATAGTTTCTCATATGAAGCAAGAACACGATCTTGATCTAAGCGTCATAAAAAGTCGTTACCAAATGGACCATATTGAGTTTATTAAAATGATAAACTTTCTTCGAAGTAAAGGAAAGGAGTTGGGTCAGCATGTTCGAGACTTTCCTGTTGAACTTAAGGAGGCTTTAGTTTCAGATACATTGGTTCAAACGTCTAACCCTGCACCGTGGAGTTCTGAAGATTGGTTAATACTATCTCAAGAGAATGATGCTTTACTTCAGTTTGGTAAGTTGTTTTATTCATTTCGTTCTACTTATGTTGTGTATTTAGTTCTTCGGACAGATTCACTTTATGATTTAATTATTACAGATTTTGAAGGGCTAGAAACCAATGAAGTTGGTTATGAAGCCGTGTCGAGTTTTGAAGTTCCAAACCCTTGCTCAGGCGATACTTCTTGTAATAACGCAGCTTTGGTGAAGGAGTTAAAATCTGCAGTTGAATCTATGACCAGAGAAACGAAAATAATGAAAAACTTGGTTGTCCGTATGATTGGCGAAGATACCAAGACACCTAATATCAAACGACGCTATCAGGTCAACAGTGTAACGCAACCTATTACAAATGTTGAAGAAGCGGAAGACAGTTATTACTTTGAGTCTTATGATGATATTGGTATCCATGCTGAGATGCTGAAAGTAATTTCTCCTTTAAATTACAATTGAATTTATTGAATTAAAAGTACCCGGAAATTAAATTAATATTGAATTTCCGTCATTTTAGGATCTTCCTAGAACTGGAGCTTATCAGCGAGCTATTTGTGATAATCCAGTAGACTTCCAGGGGAAGACTGTAATGGATCTTGGATGTGGAACCGGCATTCTTTCCATGTTCTGTGCGGCAGCAGGGGCTAAGACTGTGCATGCTATCGATTGCTCAAATATAATATACGAGGCCATGGAAAATGTCTTGTAAGTTTAAAGTTATGAATATACACTGAACTAAACTGTTGTAATGTTGGATTAGACTTGAATTTCAATCGTTTTCTGTTTTTTGTTTTAGTGAAAACAATTATGGAGATAAGATCCGTTGCCATAAAGGACGGTTGGAGACAATGGAAGTTGATTTCGATCAAGTAGATATTTTGGTCTCAGAATTCATGGGATATTTTTTGATTTACGAAGGAATGCTGAACAGCCTTATTTATGCAAGAGACAAGTATCTGAAGCCAGGTGGAAAAATGGTGCCTAGTACTGCTGAAATGCTAATTGTAGCAATAAGTGATGAAAGTATGTGCTCTTCTTCACTCCCTATTATCATTATTTTCCTTCGAATGTTTTTTTCAACGGTCGTTGATTGTTTTAGATAGATACAGCTCTGAAATAGACGGCTGGGAGAAAATATTTGGATTAAAGATGACAGCAATGAAAACCCGAGCAATTAATGAGCCTGTTGTCCAAGAAATCTCACGAGACAGTGTTGTATCAGAAGCAGTAGTTGTTAAAGCTTTAAATTTGCACACTTGTTCAGTCAGTGATTCAGTTATCAACAATGTATTTAAAATTGAGATAACAAAAGATTGTTCGCTAACGGCCATCGGTGGTTTCTTTTCTGTTGGATTTGAAGACGGATCTCAACATAAGGAAAAATTGTCCAGTAAGAATAGTTCTGGCTTATGTCTTTATTTTAATAATGTTCATATTAGTCTCTTACAATATTATATTTCAATTTCAATCAGCTTCTCCCATGGATCCTCCTACTCATTGGAAACAATGCGTTTTTTACATGCCAAAGAAGCATGAAGTGAAAAAAGGTAAAACAAAATGATTCTGAATACTTTTGACATAAGCAGTGTACATTA
The DNA here is from genome assembly GCA_034698485.1 of Vertagopus arboreus. Lineage (NCBI taxonomy): Eukaryota > Metazoa > Arthropoda > Collembola > Entomobryomorpha > Isotomidae > Vertagopus > Vertagopus arboreus. The sequence continues at coordinate 9,122 of JAQGBQ010001124.1, forward strand.
TGTTTAATTCCGATTTTTCAGGTGAAATGGTTGAACTAAAGCTAACATGCAAACCTCATCACCACAATCCGCGTTGGCTTTTAATTCAGATAACTTTCAAATGTGCATCCGGTGGCTATAATCATTCTTACGAACTTCGCTAAAATGAATTTATGATTCATACATTTTGTAACAAGCCGGATATTTTCGGTAAAATTCTTAATATTTATATAAATGTTGACATGTTCGTAAGTTGGATATAATATCATATTTTGTATGTAATTTCATTATCTAATGTTATATTGACTTGTCAAACGATTGAAACTTATTCCTGTTGATTATACTTTGTTTTGTTATTTTTGAATTGTTTAAGACAAATAAAATGTTCTTGAACATTTGTAGTAGACAATTTAATTAAATATTTATTTTGCATTTACATTATTGGCTTTGCGTTTTAATTAGAATAAAGCATGTCACTTTTTAAAATAATTTTTTAATCCATACCAAATGTTCATCTCACCCAAGCATTTTGGATTAAGATTTATTAAAAAATCTTTTTTATTGTTATCTGGTTTAAATTATTTTTGATACTAAAGTTTTTTTTAAATTTTATTCCTTAAATAAAATGAATTTGTGTAGTTATCCAATTCAATTTAAGATTTACACTGTCGATATGACATTAAAGCATTCGCAAAGACGAAAAAGGAAATATTAATTCGACATTTCTCTACACTTTGGAAGATGTTTTACAGCAATGTTGGTGATCTTTACTGTGGCTAAGTCACCCATCATACCACCTAAGAATTCCTTGGCAGCTTCATCACCAAAATCTTCCATTTTAAGAGACTCCATATCCGGAACATTCTATGAAATTAAAATATAACCTCATTTAGCATTATAAATAATGAAGTAACTATGTAGACAATTGTAGTTTTTAGTTGGGAGTAACCTGGCTATCAGCGCATAAAATGGGTGCAAGCATAAGACCCATGACGACCCCATAGAAGCGACAGGAATCATATTCTTCTTTAATGTTTTCCCAAGTGAGCTCGTGTTCCTCAGGGTCTACTCCCAACTTGGAAACGAATGAGTTGAATTCTTCAAAGTAAACGTTTAAAAGTTCTTCTTCATTCTCATTTAAAAGTGGTAATGGAAGACTGGAGTAGAAAAAGTAGTTCAAATCAATGCATCTCGATGCACATCTGGATAGTTGGAAATCCACAAATTTGACGGCATTTGGTTTGCCTGAAGCCTCGTCAAAATTAAAAAGCATATTGTTTGTCCAGAAATCTCCATGAGAAATAACAGCATTTTTGACCTTTGTTCCAATCAGTTTATGAAGACGAATCCAGAATTGGTCATCATATACCCGATCAACAAGATCTCCAGCTTCTGACAAACCTGCCTTCCGAACTGTATCTGACACATTTGCTAGCATTGTTTTCATATAGATTTTTTGTGGCTCTTGAAGCTTGTCTGGGGATTGGAACATTTTTTCTTCCAAGAAGTCATACTTGTCCATTATTTTATCAAAGTCACCACCGAACATTGCAAATGAGACTGCATGGAAACGAGCAATGTTTTTCAATACTAAGCACGTATGCTCTTTGTCCAGCCCAGCGTGACGACTTGCCATTCGATATCTATATTCAAAAAATAAATTTATGATAATGGTTTAGAATTTCATGATCTCAAATTTCATATTATTAAGTATGGATTTATCCGAACAATATATAAATCCTCACCCCAAAACACGCAAGTTTTCCATTGCAAGGTAATCCGTTTTTCCATCATGGAAAGTAGCATAGCATGATGGCCATCCTTGGAATATCTCATTGTCCTTCAATCCCTTGGACTTTTGGAATGCAACCATCGCAGGAAATACTTCATTGTACATCTTGGCATCTTTTATAAACGCACTGCAGTCATTTATCATTTGTTGTCGAAACGCATTTCTTGGCATGGTTTTGAGCATAATGTCAAGATTTTCCGTACTTCCATTCGTTCTGTGTTTAATTAGCATTTTCAGAGCGTACATGATGGACATGTAGTTGTCCCCTGCATTTGTCCCCAGCTCCGCAGAGAAATCACCAAGTTCATACTCCGGGTTGTAACCTTTCACGATCGCTTCAAGGACTTCAGGGGTTGCGATTTCTTCTATCGTTGGTGGGGCTTCTTCTGGGGGCATTTGTGGAAGGTCTGAAGTTGCAACTTCTGGTACTTTTGCGTCTCCCATTTTCTCGTCAAGACTGGGATTTAAAATTCAAATGGAAACTGAACTGGGATGGTTGCTGAGATGGTTAAAATGATTTTGTAAATCAATTATTCAAACTCCGACAGCTAACTGCGTGCTTTTAAAACATTTTGTAGCAAACAAATTTGCACTGACTGATAAGAAAAGCCAGATAGTAAATTGTTGTTCGTGTGAAAAGACAATTGAGCAAATAGCTTAGATAGACAAGATGTACAGAAATCCACTTATCGCAGCAACAACTTGTAATTTTAATCTGTAGTTTATTGATGACAATAGCTGAGAATGTCAACGAGGTCGAAAAATATTTTACACGAGATTTTTATATTTGATCTTATGAGCTTGTAAGATATGTACAGAGATCGAATGACGGATGCAGACTGGACTAGCGTCAAGTAAAGCTGGACATGAAATGGAATATCAAGTACATCAAACACATATCATTCGACACTCGAATGTTTTTTAGAAAGATTTAATCATATATTCATTTCGGTTTGCATCATTCATGATTATTGTATATTATAATAGTTAAGTATATGTACTGGGAGTCCCAGTCTAGGACAAAGCAACAATAATTGTTCTGGCCATGAAAATAACAAAAACACTTGCCTCCAGTCTAACAGCATGTCTATTTGATGACGAGAGTCATTACAATGCAAAATCAAATGCCATGAATACAGTTTTGGCTATAATATACATGCAAACGATAAATTTGCAAAAAATGCATACATTTGTCTGGAGGAATATTTTTTACAATATTATTGTCCAACAACCTTGTCCAGGATTTTCGGCTAGAATCTTGTGTGTTTGCTAATTACTACAAGTAAACATTGCATAATGACGACATAAGTTACGCATGCAAATTCATTTGATTCTGTTCTTCAAATATTCGTCACTTTTTTGTTCACACACTTCAAAAATTGTCCTTGATAATTTATAAAGACGAAATTCATATTAATTATACTAATTATAACATTTGACTCATCGTTAGCTCTTAGTTAATCAAAGCAAAGTTATTAACTATAATAATAATATATTTAGGTTCACTCAAATATAAAAATGTAGTGTGAAACATTTGGGGCTAAGAATAAATCTTTGCAATTTAGCTTTTGAGCCATAGCAGTTCCATTTACAGCAAACGCCAGTCGAAAAAAATTCTTATGAAATCCAACAGATATTCAGCATTTGCATTAGAAATTGTTTCATATAAATTGTATAATTAGGATCTTATTCTATTCAAAATGAATGATCCATGAAGTGAATTTCTCAGTTCTTTTAATAGAATAAGATCCTAATTATAAAATTGATATGAAACAATTTCGAGTGTAAGTGGAAATTATCTGTTTGATTTCAAAAGAATTTTTTTCGACTGGCGTTTGCTGTAAATGGAACTGCTATGGCTCAAAAGCTAAATTGCAAAGATTTATTCTTAGCACCAAATGTTTCACACTACATTTTAATATATAAGTATACAATGTTTCGTTGTTAATTTAAAAGTTTAAAAGTTGAAAAAGTCGGAGTGTACCTAAAAATGCTGCCTACGTTTTCTATGAAAATAAGTGTTAAGCAAAAGACGGGCTGAATCCAAGGGATTTAGATTGAATAGTGTAATTTAAGTGTAAATTGTATAAAGACAACTTCCAACTTTAATCAATACTAAGCAGTCTAAGATCATTTAGATAATCTCGATCTCTTTCGGATGAATAGTTTAATTGGAACCTGATACATTTTCAACATCACAGTCATGTTGAATACTTTCAGTTTGTATCTTTAACATGTAAAATCAAATGCCACAAGCTTAAGTTGTGGAAAATAAACATTTAAAAAGACTTTAGATACGGTAAACTATTTTCTACGAAAAAACTTTTTCGAAATCTCAGTCTTGTGCATTATACTAGATTGAGAGAAAATAATCCTGGAAGCGAAAGTTAAGTTACTTGTGACTTGTATAATGTCACGAAGAGCAAAGTCTAATAAGCCT
>JAQGBQ010001125.1:0-13314 GCA_034698485.1 Vertagopus arboreus
ACGGAAGAAAGTAGAAAGTTGCTCATTTGTGAAATGAAAGTCGTATGATCTTGTTCGTGTTGCCAGAGTCAGGTGCATGGAAATAGAAGAGGACTGACAGATAGTACATCGGGTAAAACATTCGAGTCGGTTCTACCCGGGTAACATCGGCAAGGACTTATGTAAGATTTCTAAGATTGATCGATAGTTCATTCTCCTATGTTTTCCTCCTTCTTTCTCTCTTCTCTGCCGAGTTCCTCCTCGAAACATCCAAACAGAATTGCAAATTTCGTTATAGACAAGCCTCTCGTCATGTGTCTGAATTAAGCACGTCTTTGGGAATAATAATACTGACAGAAAGTAATAATATCTCTTTTGAGCTTTGTACATTGGAGTACAAGTAGTCGGAATATGAATAGAATTAACCCTCCCGAGAATAAAATATAATAGAAAACTATGCTACATTTGATAGATTACATAGATTCATCCGAATTCAGAATTTGCATGTCTTCAGGAGATGTATTAATAATTAATCCATTGATGTTTTAAGAGAGAGTTAGACGTCATGTAATTTATTATAAACGAGTCACATGCCATAGATGGATTGGATGGAATGTCATGTCAGTCTTGATTTTTATTTTTGTTCAAATGTCAGGAAGATTAGTAAGATATCATAGGGTATCATTATCAAGCACACGGAGAAAGGATGATGTGTCAGTTTATGCCATGTGTGTTTAGAGAGAGGCTTTAAAATTAAAACCCAGTTGTTAATAGCTGATGAAAGTTGAACGTGATCATAAAAACGGGAACAGACATCAGACGATGAATATGATCCGATTCGTTATAAAATTAAAAAGAGTCACATATCTGTGAGCTTACAGAGAAATGATTATCTGGAATCAATCAAAGTTCGTTTTTTATCAGACGTACATGCAGATGGATGATAATTAATTATAATTGCCTGTTATGTTCAAAAGAAAAGTCTATCGTTTGTCGTTTGTTACCCAATCCTTTTTATTAGTTTTAGTTGTCTGAAGTTGAAATGGCTGGACGAGAATGTAAGACTATCGATAATTGCATCCATAGTTCATGGTCCGCTGGTGGAATTTTTTTTTTAGATGATAGATTTATTTACACTCGTCCGATCACTGCGTGATCGCACGGCTCTGACTGGTTTAACATTACAAAATTTTTGATACTTGATATGGACATGGAATACCGAATGATAATGAGTGAGGCGATGATTGCGTGTTGTGCTGGTACTTTCGGGTACGAAAAATAAAGTTATTTGTTATCAATGGGCAAATGTAACCATTTGGTGTCATTACGTTTAATGCCCACTTTGCAAATAGCATTCAGTTTATTTCATGGAAGCTTCTATTATAAGGGATTCTGCATTATACAGTTTCGGGGGGTGAACGCATGAAATTATTTTTTTAAACTTTAAAAGGTTTCTATCCGCCTGTCTATGTCTGGGCATGTTTAACCAATGATTTGAACGACTCAAAAAATCCAATTGGAAAGATGCAAATGCTAGTGAACTCGGAGGAGATGTTATTTAAAAATAGCATATTTCGGAGTTTGTTTAAAATTGTCTAAAAATAGGGTTTATCTCATAGGATGAGGGAATGAAGGCAGGAGGAGAGGGAAGAAGGGTTAAATTTTGTTGACTTGAGTCTTTATTCTATTTCATATCTCTCAGGTCACCTCTGTTCTGTTTTAACCGGCGTCGCATTACGTAAAAACTTTACTGATCATCCACTGCTACTAGTACTTCCGGCAACTGTTTAGTGTTACGATTTTGATCAAGAAGGACAGAATTTGCACTAGAAATGTGGCTGCTAATCAGATAGAAGGACGTGCCGCTCATTACATATCAAATCAACATCAAAAGGAGACATAGATATCGGATAATTGGGATCAAGGCTGACTAGGTACTAAAGTTAACTGCGATACTTTACTATATTTTTCCTAACTGGAGAGGATTGGAGTGATTTCATTTGAATATCTTTTTGGTGCAGAGTTTTTGGGAGAAATTCGTCGAGATCCGGTCGGATAGAAAGACAAGTTGAAGGTCAAAGTTTATACAACGACGGAGTTGGTTGTGGTTGGTAGCTGGTGGTGCTAGCTCTGAGTTGAATCGATAGCTTCCAGAGAATCCGGGTAAAATAACCTAGAGAACGGAGTGAATATTGCCCAGTGGTTCTAACAAGCACTGGTTTGTATTTGGGAAAAGAGAATTCAGAGAATAGGACGAGGCCAAAAAGAATAAGAAATGTCCGCAAAAATCGATCCAGCCGTGCAGAAATGCATTGGGGCTCTTCAGTCCGCTAAAAATGACACGGAGAAAATGGCAGCACTCTTTCTAGTCACGAAAGTAGTGAAAGGGAGCAAATTAACCCCAGATGCTCGAAATGCCCTCTTCGAAGCCATCGGCTTTAAATTTCTCCTTCGATTACTTACTTCACCTTCGACCCCTGAGTGCCCTGCAGTTTTGTACAAATCAGTTGCTCTCACAATTCTCACCACTTTTTGCTCTGACCCAAAAATAGCTGAAAGTAAAGATATGGTGGATGCCATCCCAGTCTTTTTGGGTATTATTGAAAAAGCAGATGAGGAAGGAGATGAAGAAGATGATCAACTACTTCAAGTAGTAAGAGAAGCATACCAATGTCTCAAATCTGTTGCAAGTGTTGACAAGGGAAGAGAAGCACTTGTCAAATCCGGTTCAATTCAACGGCTTTGTGAGCTGTATGCAAATCAAGCATTTAATTCCGAAGAGGCTATAGAAATAATTGGCTGCGTTGGAATGAAATTCCGTGCAAAAACATGGGAAAATTCACCCGAGTCTTTTGCGGATATTATGGATAGATTAACCCTTCAATTTGAAACAGACCAATCTGATGAGAAATTTCTTATTTGTGGACTAATGGCTGGGATCATCCCAACTTATAATATGGACTTGGAAGATATTTCTACCAAGTTTTGGCCTGCAGCTATTTTCAAAGGATTGGTTGACATCCTAAGTAGTAAGATTACTGAAAAACAACGAAATCCAGCTTTGAGATTAGCATCTGTCATGTTGACAACTTTGGGGGTTGATTGGATCATCAAAAAGACTGAAGAAGGGCCTGCAGCTTATCAATTCCTTGTTCTCTTAGTCCACTTGAGTTGCATTGAGGTTAGGATGGCCTTAGAAAATCGATCAATGGAAAAGGTCATGGCTAATGATGACTTGGTTGGAGCTTGTTATGCCATAATTGAGACGACTGTCCGCTTCATGTCTGGTACTCATTTCGAGAATTTGGATGAAAAGCAAAAGGAGCAAGTTTTTCATTCGTTGAAGGGGGCATACTGGGCTATTCTTGGATTTATTAACCAGATTCAGAATGAGGCGATGAAAAATCCAAAGAAATTCTGGGATGCTAGGAAAAAACTGCTAGCTTGTGCTTCCATTCGATGTCTAGCCGCATGGCTAGCTGATGAGGCAGCGTCAATGAAAGAGGAAGTTTTCAAAGTACTTCCATTTATCCTTGCCCTAGTATTTGAAACACTTCAAGATGACGAGGACAATCTAAGTCCAGAGAATCAAGTTTTGGCCGAAGTTGGGAAATGCAACGAGCCCATAATGCCCGAAGTTTTGGTGACCTTGTTGCCTGCTTTATGCAATTTTACTGCTGAGGAGAGAGGAGTCCACATGTTAATGGATTCAGAAGGGGAAGACCATCTTTTTCGGTTTATAAAACATAATTGGTCAGTGTACAAGAATCTTAAAGATGTGCTAGAAAAACTGTCTCGACCCAAAAAGCCAGGAAAGAAAGTTAGCAAAGGGCCAGAGGATGAGGCTGAAATGAGTGTAGAAGAAACTCAAAAGACCATGACAAGACTCAGAGTGGCTATGATGAACACCTGCAACATATTCATAAATTCGACAGTCTTGGATCCCGATGTGGTTGCTACTAGTCCCGTTTTTCAGCAGCTTATGAGGTGGGCGTTTGGAGCAATGCCCTTACTTACCAACTCTGAAGAAGATCTTCCATTGATGTCCAATGTGGCTTCACTTGGACTCCTTCTTCTTATGAATATTTCAAAAAAAACTTTGGATGCCAAGGAAAGAGGTCAAACAATCAGCCCAGAAGAAGAGTTCATCACTTCGCAACTCATCGTTGGGACTGATAACTCTGCCTTTCGATTTGGTCAGTCTGTTGTAAGATTTGTATGGGATGCCCATCTTCCTGATGAAATCCAACGACCTCCTGCACTCGAACTTACATCGAATTACAGAGCCGTGTGGGCTGAAATCAAAGAAATGTGGTTCCTCAGTCTTCAAACTGTTGGGTGCCTTTTCGACATTCTGCCTTGGTTAGCAGACTTTTGTGCTGAGAGTGGTTTCCTTGATGCTCTTATCCAAAACATTTCTGTGGCATTCAAAAATCGAATTGATCAAAGCACTTTGTCCGCATATGAAGATTTCCTTTGTGCTGCAACTCTTTGCAAGAATTCGGAGAAAGCAAAGAATGTTCTAAAGTCCAAAGGTCCTGCTCTTGCCAAAAGTCATCATTTAAGAGCTTTGGCAAAAGCACTCAAAGAAGTTGGCGTAGAGTAGTAGAACACTGTGCTAATTGTTTTTATGTCATATATTTTGAGGTGCATAATTTGACCATTAGATAATTCTCTGTTGAGTCGTTTTTGACGCATTTTCAAGTGTTTTTGCGGTTGAGACTTTTATGTAAAATATTGATTCAATTCAGAACGATAATTAATATTATTAATAACCAGTAATGCGGTCTTTTTGACAGATGATTGGGTAATTTGTACTTACAATAATAATAGGTTGGTCACAATAAATTACTTGAGGCTCAATCAAGTGCCTTTTTTCTCCGACTCAAAAGTTTCAAGTTATATGAGTAGTAGTATATTTTCCAACTGTCAACTGATAATTGCCTCGTGTAATGAAGATGACTTAAACTTGTGCGTTGTTCATTTTTAGACAAGGGGGGTTTCTGTACAATTAGATAGCGATAGTGGAATTGTTGTAGTCCTGATTTGTACTAATGACATGATGACTTTTGACTTTTCAAATATTAATAGATAAGCTAAACATGAATTGAAGAACTGACATTGTAATGGGCCAAGCCAATTTGCTGTATTTTTGTGTTCTCTCTCAAGTACTTTTATGATAATTTTTTTGTAAATAATATATTTATTTGTTTTATCCACATGAACCCCGATTGTGTACTTGGAGTTTGACTCCATGGAAGGCCAAACAAAAGGCTTGAACTCTAGCAGGTTGTATCTGTAAAAAAAAATTTGATAAGAACTTCAAAAGATAGTATTGCCATCGTATTTAGTCGATAGTGTTAACTTGATTATTTGAATTCTGCATTATTATTTATTACTGTTTGTCCTTTGATTGATAATCATATTGAATCAGAGCTACCAGAGCGTCTCAACTTATCTTCTTGATTAATATACTTGTTTATATGTTCGTGTGTATGTAATCCTTATCTGTCAAGTTTTTCAAATTTTCAATGATGCTGGTGATTGGTGAAGTCAATAAATCTTAAAACTGTAAAGTAATGTTTTCTAGCTCTTGCTGGTGTCAATTAATCTTGTTTTAGGTCATCGTTTCTCACATGCAATGCAATTTAGTTTTACATCATCTCATGCATGAATAAACCAAGAAATAGTATTCTTCTTGGAGGGCAAAAGACAGTTAGATAGCTTCTAAGAAACGAACTTGGGTGAAAGTCAAATTTACTTGATATCATATCTTTAAACGAATTTGGTATGGTACAATCATAAATAATGTATGAATATAATAATTTAGCTCATAATTGCCTTTTATAGTTAATTTGCTTTTTGGAAATAATTTGCTAGTCGTGTAAGAGTAAATGAATTCTGAAGAGACTTTGTGAACAAACCGGTAGAACCGTTTCAAAGCGGTGTTTGATTTTTGTGTTGAGCGTTGAGTGTGAAATTTCTTTCGATATGGTATGTGGGGTTTGACGTTTGTGATGCTTACAGACACAGAACAAAAGTTGTCTCTTAATTGGATCGGATTCCCCGATCGGCCCTCACTCACTCAGTTACATTATTTCATGATGGTAAACTACGAAGGTAACCTATTATGATAAGTTAGCCGCTAATTTATTTTATTTTAATTATCATTTCGATAGTTTTGATTCGTCTTTTGTATCCGTACTTGTACTTTACTAATAAGTATTTGATTTATCAATGATATAATAAGAGGGCAGTTTAGAACAAGTATCTGATACTCGGACCGTTTTGATTTCTTGTTCCATGTGTACTCAAATGTTTCTTTTATACTTTTTCGACGTCCAGATTGCCGAGATTATGACAAGAGAGATGGAAGTCCCGACATCGGTGGCCAAGAAAATTACTGAAACTTACCTGAGACGCTTCCGCCGCCTTCCCGAGAATCCTCGCATGGGATTAGATGAATGGAGACTTCTTTTGTGGATTGAAGCTCTCGGAGAGGATTTCGAAGATCTTGCCGGTATGTTTTCCATATAATATTAAATTAAGATTATCGTTCATTATCATTATTATGAGATTAATATTAACGGATAAACTTTATTATTTCTATTCTAGAGGACATTTATCCAAGATGGAGAAAGCTCCGATACCGCAACTTGCAACTCTCGGAATCGACAACGAATTTGCTTCGATCTCTGCACAAGCAATATCAATTGGCTCTCGTCACAAACGGTCCGTCCAACTCACAATGGGAAAAGGTAAGCGACGACAGTATTCGCAAGTTATGTGTGAAAATCGTTTTTTGGTAGTTGTACAGGATTGTCCTGGGTGCTGGTTAAGAAAATAATAATTCGTCTCGAATTCAGTGTAAGTTAATTGAACGCGACGTTCGGAATGTAAGAACGCTGTTTGTCGACTTTGCTCTCGATATGCTAAATAGTCTGTAATGTGTCTTGTCCAGTTTTATGTTCTAAGTAAGCTCATGAGACTGTATTTTGATTTCCAGATTCGCGAATTGAAGTTACAAGAACACTTTGACAGTATTGTTGTCAGTGGTGACTTGAAATGGGAAAAGCCTCAGCCGGAGATTTTTCACAGAGTGTGTAGTTCACTCGGAGTTGAACCTTTTGAATGCTTAATGGTTGGTGATAAGCTAGAAACTGACATTGTAGGAGGTTTCCAGGCTCAGTTAGGCATCACTGTTTGGGTACAGAATGATGAGCCAGGTCAAGGAAGTCCACCAAATCCACCACCAGATTTTGTAATCAGGGATATCTCTAATTTGGTGCAAATCCTACAGGGTGGCAAAGATAAGAATAAGTCGACGAAAAGCATTCGGTCGAAGCCAAGTACTTCAAGTGGAGCTACTTGCAGTGCAGGTTCGCCTCCTGCTGCTTCCGCTTCTACTTCCAGCGGAGTGGCCAAAGCCCAAGGCACTCAACCTGAAGACGATTGACCATCATTGCTGTCTTTGACGATTACGGAGAAATTCAGAATTTGAGTTCATAGTTAGTAGATGCTTTTGAGTTTTACTTTTACAACAATATTTACAATCCGTATTCCAGACTAAGTACCTTTATTATGTAGCTATCATCCTATAAAGTTAAGTATCCTAATATGTCAACTAATTTTAATTTAGAACGAAAGGTCAGCTATGATTCTAGATATATGACACAACAGTATCAAAAGGCATATTGTTTTTTTCTTCCTCCTGTAAATATTCTTATTCAGTCAGTCTCTTTGACCCAGGATAGTAAGAGAGAATCAGGCAGGAATCCCTTAGGGAGATATCCTTACAAAAGTTCACTCAAATTGTGATAAATCAATTACCTACCAGTAAGCGTATATTCTATTTTATGCAACCCATCAGCGATAGTTTATTTAATCATGTGATAAACGCAACGTGATGAACGTCTCTGTCACAAGGTTCTCAAGGTACCTTTGGTATATTTACCGTTTGCAAAATGTACAGATTACTAACGCCTTCCCACGGAGTTAAGATTCCCGGCCTCGTTTTTGGACTGCTGCTGAAGGACCTTTGACTTCGAATGACTAACGTTAAGATTTAATGTAATATTAATATTCGACATTAATGATAAATAACAATTGACTAACAACCGTTTAAATAAATGTTTAAAAAAATTAGGCACAGTAAGTAGTATGGTAGTTAAATTGTATAATACAGTGATGGAAAATGCTCAGAATTCAAGTGTCTTATTAATTAAAATAATATAGTAACGGAAGTTGTACATAACTTTTAATGACGACTCTACACTATTGTGTGTAGCGATGTATAAACGCGTCGGAATAACCTGCTATTTTCTTCCTAATATAGAACATGTTCCCTATTTTTGACTAAATAATATTTAATAGGATTTTTAATACTTCTGTAAAACATGATCAAGTATGAGTAATAAAATGATGAAATACAAAAATTATATGTAAAAGTGATTAATTTTTATTGCACTTAGTTAAAATAGTTCTGTAAATCTTGCATCTCTGTCATAATAATTCATTATAATTAAATGGCTTCATATTTAGATTCTATTTATATATGTAGGTGCTATAAAAAAAGTACAGCTCACAATAGTATGCATATAAGGAATTCATGGGTTTGTACATTTTTGAGCCACAATAAATCAAAATATTATCAGAATGTAAAATCTTGGACGGATTTGTGGATTTGTTAAGATGACCCTGTTGAACATCGGCTTGGTGGGGATTCTGATCTGGCACTTAATCGACGACGATGACCCTTGTGAGTTTCCAAAGAGGGCTTATTTCTAGACAAAGAAGGATGGTTGTACTCGGAATCATCGCTACTGTGAATATCTTTTTGGTGCATAATGTGGACAATTTCCAGAGCAGTCTCACTGTCCAAACCAGCTTCTTTTAACGTCATCCGTAATTCAGTGTCACTTAAACTATTCCCACTTTTCGAGCTTTGATTGTCTCCTTCGCTGCAGTTTGCTAGACGATCAGAAGAAGAGTTGCTTTCACAACTTAATTGTCTAGCATTTTCTACTAGTCGACTTCGTTCATTCTTTCTACTCAGCAAACTCTTCCCTTTGGAACATGAAGGATGGACTTTCTCAGGTATGCATGGAGTTCCTTTGGTGTAAAAGTAAGAATCGGTCGTGTAGAGAACTGAACCATATCCAAATTCCAATTTGTTTAAGGTGTCATCCTTTGGAATCCCAAGGTCCATCCGTAGCTTGTCTAGCATATCTTCCATTTTATTCTGCAAGGGTTTTCAGATAGGAATTTATTTTGATGACTAAATTGTATGAATGAAAATAAAATTATTTGAGAAGACTTACAGGGTCGAGACCTTTATGATTTTCAAGATGAGCTTTGAATAATATTTTGAGTCCTTTGTTTGTGTAAATTCCCCTATTGACTATGTCTTCGGTTATATCAGTTAGGAAATTGAGGTATCTATCTCCAGATTGGTCCAATGATCTATGAAATAAACTTGTTCATTTAGAAATGCGAAACTATAATTGTGATTTGAAATGTAAATATAAGACAGCACAAACCTTGGGGACTTTCTCTTTTCCTTGGGTACTTGAAATCCAAGATTGGTGACTGGAGTTGCATCGAGATTAACAGAAGAAGCCACAGTGGACAAAGTTGATTTGTACTTATTATTGTTCTTGTCTAATGATTTTTTAGATTTGGTCTTATTAATATTATGATAAGGAGTGGCATGAGTTTTCTCTGGAGTGGACTCTCGGGTTGTGATTCGACTTTCTCCACTGGAGAAGCCATAGGCTGAATCTCGACTTGAATCTTTGTTGTTTATCAAACCTAAACTGGACAAGGACGTGGCTTTCCCACTTAAAGATTGAGAACAATAGCCTGTTGAAGAACTCCTCAGAATTCCAGATTTGTTCCTTTGTCGCGAAGTAAATTGCTTTAAAGAATTTGGGCTTTCTTGAGAGATTGGTACTCTCTTTGGTGGCAGTTTCACTTCAAGAAGGTCTTCTGCGGTTAACTCATCGCTTCCACGAATAGTTCCCTGTATTCAATCAAATCCGTTAATAATTTATATATTCCTTCATATAATAATAATGGTTTATATGATAAAAATTACCACAGATCCTCCGCTTCCTCCACTAAGATACCGAATCCTGCTACCCCCTTTCACCATAGCTCTATTACCCCGACTTTCACCAGAAGCATTTCTACGTATGTTGGCCATAGTTTTACTTTTAGCTTTGCTCTCGAGTGATTTATCCATCTTGGCTTTACCTATAGCTTCGGACAGCTTGGCTCGAGCGTTCAGGGGTGTTGGAGGCTTCTTGACTACTTTCTTTGGTGAATTTTCGTTAGAGGAACACGGGAGAAAGCATTTGGAATGTCGAGAAAGTTTCGGTTCTACAGCAATGTTCATTTTGGTAAGTGTCCCCTTGATAGGAATAGACACCTTGGGTTGCTTTGATTGTACGAGGGCGATACTGGGTTTTCGAGCAATGTTTGGCGAAGGGGGTGGTGGTTTCTTAGTATTCGTATTGTGTTTGTGAAGTTGTTTTAGAAATATATGAATCTTCTCTGCCACACCAATCGTTTCCATTTCTACTCGTGGTTCTTCAGATTGACTATCACAATCAGAGACCAGAGCTACATGCAATAACACAAGACAAATAAATAAATATTTAATTAGGTATAGAGGAATCACCCTAGTATTAGGCTTGACAAAATCATTTCATTAGGAAACAAAGTCAAGCATTTGTATTTGAAAATTTGAATTATTTATTTATCATGAGTAGTTGTATCGGCAATCGCATGCAAATGTTAATACCTATATTCATATACTTACCGTCCGTGGAGCTTTTGAAACTGGAAGGACCAAATAAAACTTCGTAGTCCAGCTCACAAGACATCAAGTCCCCGTCGTAATTCTTATCAATTGATTTCCTTGGAGAATGTTTTATAGTCTCACTTCGGGGGGAGCTTTGAGGACTGTCTGCAAAATCCGAGTTGTATTGGTATCGACATGTAACCGGCTTATTTAGGTTC
This sequence comes from Vertagopus arboreus, assembly GCA_034698485.1. Classification (NCBI taxonomy): domain Eukaryota; kingdom Metazoa; phylum Arthropoda; class Collembola; order Entomobryomorpha; family Isotomidae; genus Vertagopus; species Vertagopus arboreus. The sequence goes on from JAQGBQ010001125.1 coordinate 11,002, forward strand.
GGGTTCGTTTCTTCATTGATTGTCAATCTTGTTGATCTTGTTTGTTTCTTATTGGCATTCTTGACAGCTTTCTTTGGCTTTGAATTTGTTCCGGACTGCTGCATTCCCTGCTTTACACAATAAACCACAAAAAAATAATCCTTTGATTTTGGAATCGATTACAATAATGTCTAATAATTACATATACTAATTAGAATCAGATTTCTAATCAATAATAGACGAAATACCTTGGACGAGGTAAGATGAGACGATATATTCTGCTGCTGAAGGATATTATTATGGGATGCTATTCTTGGAGCCGCGCTGTCAACGCGAGGCTTTACGTTCAATAATTTCCGGTAATGATTCGCCATATGATTAAAGGCCAGCCACTGACCTGCCAAAGAGTTTGGTACGGCTGGAATGCCACTAAATGCTATAAGAAATTTACAGAAATCCTTCTACATCGATACATCAAATTTGGAATAAATACAAAATAATTTAGGAAAAAAAACTCACGATCTTGTTTCTTCATAGTTATATGATTCAGGATGATTTATAGACAAAACAATTCTTGAAATAAACGGCGATTTAGACAAGCTTCAAAGATCTTGGACTTTCTCCAGGGAAACAAGTACAGGACCACACAGATTTTAAGACCCTGTTCGACTGGTTTCTTTCACTAGGAATGAACTTTCAGAATTCAGAACTAATGATGTATGTATGTGTGTATGAATAGCTGAGTTGTTAAAATGTTAACTAATCGACCCGTCTTGTCCCCCTCCTAAAACTAAAAGTTTTTTTTGTGTTACGACAGAAGAAAGGAACAAAAGCTATTTGAAAGACTGAGTATTTTCTACCGACCCCTCCATACTTAGAGACTACATCGATATTTCGATACTCGGAACTACCGTATCCTTCTTTCTAAACTTGTAATGGAAATAAATGAAAGGATAAGTAAGAATGACAGAAACACACTGAGTGTTATGTAAACTCTTATCTCCTTCGAGGCTCCTCGTTTCTCCTCACTCGAGAAGGGAAAGGTGAAAGTAGTGTGTAAACGTATGCACAGAAAAAGCTGACACGGCGTCCACAAGTCACAATCAAGGGTGAAAAATAAACCTGAATAAATTGATCAATCAGGCACCCCTCTCACTTTTGTCTGTAGATGTAAGTAAATTTGTTAAAAAAATGCAGTTGCATCCATAAAGTTTTGCCCTGGGTGGTAGAGAGTAAAAAGGCAGTTTTAGAATGTTTAGACTTTTATTTATTTGTTGGAGGGATATCAATCTACGACGGGATCCAGAAATCTACTATTTCTGGTAGTGTTCACCTGTCTGGTGAAAGTATATATGTACTTATAATAGTTGAATAGGGTGACCAGAAAAGGATGTCAGGTGTGTGTACTGATGATATTGATCCATTAATCCATTATAGGCCAATCCCACTTTTAATCCACCTGCGTGATTCCATCCTATTTACTAAAAGCATTAAAATACGTGTACACACCGTTGCACAAATCCTTTACCTTTCAACGCCGAAGAAAGTTGGGACGCCAAGGAAATGTATTGAGGTATTGACAGTGTGGGTTTTATGGGCAATTGCTTTCTAATTTGACATGATGTTTGAAATTCTTATGATGGATGTTTTGTAGAGTGAATTTGGTATATTGAAACGTTGACCACTTTCCATTTATGGAATAATTAAATTCGTTAAATATCCGCTTGCCTTTAGAAAGCTCATATCAAAATGATCTCCGCAAAATTGGATGAAATATTTTTCCAACATTTTGTATGATCGATTCCAAATAGAGCTCAGAAGTAAATAGTACTTAATTCCTAATTCAATCAACAGATTAACCTTTAGTGAATTAACCTCATAACCTATTTCGTTCGGCTCAGTCATAATCATATATCTCAACTTTTTACACGAAATCGAATATTATAAAAGCAAACTAGGGCAAATTCTTATTGAAATTATATTTAGTTTATTAAATAAATATTTGGTTTTACAAGTATCTCATTGTAAATACAAATTAAATTTTTGGAGGAGGCGAGTAATTTAGGAATTACGGTAAGCCTTGTCTTCTTCAACGTACTGCTATAGGGAATTTCATCATGAAATTAAAAAATAATTAAGTACATTAATTTTAAACCATAACACGGCATTTATCTATATTTAAGCTATCGATAACTTGTAGAAATTGACTGTATTTCATTCGGTAACAATTTTCCGATTACATTAAATTGAAACATTGCACAGTAGGCATTTGTGAAAAACTTTTTTGACACCGTTTAACATGGAAAAAATGTTCCAAAGAGTTCTCCAAAGCGG
>JAQGBQ010001126.1:0-13301 GCA_034698485.1 Vertagopus arboreus
TTGGGTCCTGAAAAAACAGGACCGGGTCTTGAAAAACCAGGACCGGGTCTTGAAAAAACAGGACTTCTCCCTAACTGACACTTAAAAATCAGTATAATTAATTATTTATTTGTTGTTATGAACATTTCATTTGGATGACCCTCTTGAATGTGGAGAAAGCGCTTGAAAAGTAAACAATGTCTTCTTCTAGATTGTCTTGCTTCCGAAGATTCCTCCTCCACATTTCAATGAAATAAAGGGAGTATTTGAACGAGATTTAAATGTTTTTATAAAATACTTTTATATAGTGCAGCATTTGCACACAATGCTATTTTCAAACATGCTATTCTATAAAACCATAAAGTTATTCAGTTGGAAATTGACAATTCAATTTTATTTAGTCACGTGCTCAAGTTCTTAACTTCAACGGAATTGAGTAGAATGATTTTTTAACAACTTCGTTGTCCCTTACAAAACTATTTTTCATTTTCAGCCCCAATATCTAGAATGTAGATGCAAACAAAATAGATTCAACATGACATCGATTAGTGCTAATGTTTTATATAAATCTGCATTCATCCGGTTTATTGAACACATTAAAATAACTAACAATAAGCCCATATGTAAACGTACTTACATACTAATAGTTGTGCAAAAACACTTCAAGTTTGCCACTACCATTGTTTTTAAAGCTTAAGGTAAACTAATGAAATTCAGAGTGTTTATCGATCTTAAATTATAATTAAAATTGAACTAAAAACACACTTTGGGAAGTGAATTCATGTTTACAAAATCTATGTGTAAATCGATGGTCTAGAACAAGCTTAAACTCATGTTACTTTGTAAAAGTAAATAGAAAAACACATTTCAATTTGAACTTCAAGTGTTTTTGATATTATATTGGGGATCAAGTAGATAGAAAACTTTATAATGCGAATAATGCTATTCTAAAATCAATCATTTAATGAAGTGTTTTAGTGAATATAGATACATCCACAAACTATTCTTTGTGACACAAACGACATAAAGTTCATAATATAAATGTTTCCATACAATCTATGAATGGCCCTGACAGCTTTAAGTAGGTAAATATGAGTCACGCAAACCATTACTATTGCACTTATGTAAAGTTCAATTGATACTTTTATTTAGGTTTGTCAGTTGAAGGTCGTTGCATGAGCAATACTAAAATGCATATCTAAATTGCCGTTATCTTTTATCATTGTCGATCCAGAGTCCAGAAGATAGAAAAAATTACAAGTATAGCTTTGCTTTACAGTCTGTAGTTTTATTTTGCATTGGCATTTGGTTTAGACTACGAATGGCAAAAGAGTTAAATCAGTATTTCTTATGTAAAGTTAAGCCATTTATTCAAATTTTATGGTTTTCAAATAATTGTTATTAAAATGGCCACCCAACTTTGTAGCGGTCTGGCCCATCTCAATTTAAGTAGCCAGCCTCATTCTAATAAAGCAGGTAAAAAAAAACTAAAAATACAAAAAAAAAGACAATTATATTTTTTAATATTGAACAACGTTTATGTAAAAAAAAAAAAAAAAAAAGTAGACGAGGCTAAAATACAAAGTAATCGACGGCGAAGAACTAGTAAAAACAAAGTAAACGAGGTTTCAACTCCTTCCGTCTCAAACTTAATCAAGGGGAATAAAAATCCAAAGAAGACAGTCGCAAAAACAATCGGTGAATTTAAATGTACGAGTGAATCTTGTGGCAAAACATGGTCATCAGTTCATGCCTGGGCAAGTCCGAACGTAATCTGTGAATGTTGTAATTTCAAAGGCAAAATTGTGGATTTTAAAGACGAAGTAAAATTTATATTTTTAAGTTTTTTAAGTTTTTTTAAATACATTTAAAATAATATCATACTTTAGGAATGTGAGCTGGACTATTATGAATGTCCCAAATGTAGAAATTCATGGCAGTCTATCCATGATAAGAGAACTTTCGAGGAGTGGTGTGACATTTGTGACGTCATGGTCCATAAACAAGAAAATACACAGAAAAGGGTACTATAATTTTTTTTAAAAAAAGATTTCGGTAGAGTTTTCATTGTAAATTATAATTTTAAACAGCACGGTCGTCATTACTGGTACAAGTGCATGAAGGCAGATATTTGTGGTGTGGAGTGGGAAGACTTTTGCGGTGGAAAGCTTTATTCCCAACGGTGTAAAATTTGCTATTCACCAGGGGAAATGTTTCGGACTAGAAAAGTAACAGATTTTTTAAAAATAAATTATTAATATACATTTTTTTCCTTAACTATCAGTCTTCTTGTAATTTCAAAGCAATCGCCTGCAGAACAACAGCAACGACGAGGGGTCAGAGGTCAATATTTTTCTGGCCCTGGTCATGACGTCGAAGGGTGTGACATGTGTCAAGAACTTCAAAGACAAGGCAAAGGACAAACCTGTCGAAGGAAAAAGCTAGTCGTGTTTGAAGTCATTGTTGAGAACGATGGCTCAGCCTCTAATCGGATTATAGCAGCAGTTTAATACATAGACAAGAACAACACAAATTACATAAATAAGTCAAAGCTTAAATTTATCAAAAGTAACAAGACATGAAAAATAATTTTTATTATTTATTTGAAATCACAACACAACAAATAAGTTCTGACATCCTTTGATTAGAAAATGGAATGCAAAGCCTGTGTATTATAATTCGAATTCGATGGATTCATCAACTCTAGAATTTTTGAATGAAATGTTAAATTATTAGTACATGTTGTATATGACTAACAAGAAATATTATTCCTTTGAAGTTGTAAATAAAAAAGGGGGACATAAAATAAGAAGCTCCCTTTTATACATTTCAAAGATCAAAGTCAAAGAGCTTTTCATTTAAAAAAACATGGAATAAAAATTCATATTTCTGTCCTATTTGATTATTCCGCAGTTTCTATTTTTGTCAGTATATGGGCCGTTCATAAGCTTTGTTTAGAAACAAAGTATAAATCGCGATTTTTAAGATTTGGTTCTAACATTCAATTTTAATTGACATTATTTGTATTTTTAACTGAAACTATAAAAATTACGTTAGTTAACCAGAGTTTATAGATAAACAGAGAGATTTTTTAAATAAAGAAATTATGAACGGTCCTTACGAATAAAAACAACATAATATTATTATTGGCAGTGACAGTATAAGAAGTAAAAGATGACAAGGGAGTTTTTTTATTATAACTTTCTGGTGGTTGGCCACAAGATTGAAAAGAAGACAAGGCTAACTCACTCTCAACTGGTGCGTGTTTTTATGAATAAATTCTCAATTTGGATATAACCATAATACGTCGTATCTACTTGTCCCTGGACACGTTGAACTCAACCTGGAATGCAATATGATAAAAGAAATATTATTAGAATAATATGTATATATATATTTAGACTTGCATTGTATTTATTACGTAACCTCATGCAATGTCATATAGATAAAAAGAAACTGCCACGGGTCACTCGCTTTGCAAGAGATATGTACCACCTAAGAAAAAAAGCAATCATTCAATTCAAGGGAATAAGAACTTTTATGTTTTCGCTACTAGACAACTTTCTAGAGACCAGAAGAGTTTAAGGATTCCACCATCGATCAAACTATTTTTTATCTCTTTGGGGTATTTCTTTTTATAAGACATTTACCTATAAGTTTAAGATCAGGAGATCAATAAAAGGTTCTTGATCTTGCCCTTCTTTTTAGACTAGAATGTGTATAGAAATTTGATTTTTAGAATATTGCGTTATTTTTTTAAAAATATTTTGCTGGACTTGTTTTTACTAATTTAAATAATTTTAGTACATATGTTGCACTTCTTACTTCTTACCAAGATAAAATGGCATTTCATAAAACTCCGAAAACAAAAAACAACTCAAGATGAAGAAATTATGCAAATTCTTTCTTCATTCTCATAATTTGCTATTTTTTCGTAGAATATGGAATCGATAAAGAACTTTTAATTATTATTCCGTACATGAGCAACAAAAATATGGCAAAATATTTGCGAGAAAGCTTGCAGAATACAAATTCTTGTTTGTTTGTTACAGGGACTTTATTTTACAATATAATAAAATTGGAAGCAAAAAAAATCATACTTCTGATTTTGTAAGAAGCTTAATTTTAAAGCCCTGAAAATATTCCTTTGATGTTTGTAATTAAAAGTTTTAATACGTTTGAAACTCAAATGGTTACTTATCAGTAGTTTTGAATTCTTTGAAGTTAGTAATAACTAATGAAGAAACTTGTATTTTGATTAACAAAATTGACAAGCTAGTTTTTTCACGTAACTCTCACTATGTAACATTCCTAAATCGTTGCTTTTGTCCTAATACATAAAAAAAAGTACTAAGGATTAACAATCATTTCATGTCTCAAGAATAGAAAAAATAAACGATATAACTTACTAAATGAACCAGCTTTATATTTCTGAGTTTCTGATTTCTATTGTGTATCTTTGAGTTTATCTTATTTATTACGAATCCTTAAACAAATATTGTTAGGAAAGTCTAGAGCCCAAAGGCTAAGTTACTGATTTCTATATTTGCACAAACGAAACCCCTCCAGTATTTTCGACCTGATTTGAAAACATAAGTTTTCTCAAAATGAAAAAAAATCAGCTTTCGTGAATACAGATATAAATACTAAATTCTGTGTAGATAAATCATATGTATATATACAAATGTAAGTAAGATCATTATGATTTTCTATAAAGTAAATAAAACCTTAGGTTGTGTTCCAAGTCCATTAGAAAACTTTGCAAGATCAGAACGAATTGTGATTCCGTACAAGCACAAAATATGTTGTTTGAATTTTAGATTGTTTACTTTCTCGGTTCAAAGCAAATCTGAAATATAATACACAATGTTTTTTATAAAGCTACAATCAGATCGTTACATATAGTTTTTTTCTATATTGTAAATACAATCCATGAGTTATAAAATGAAGTATTCAAAATAACCGTCATAGTGTACATTTCTAGTGTTCCATCCCCGCTAAATTAAATGAAATTTCTAATGACCTTTTTAAAAATTGGAGGGTTAATACATAGAATAAAAATTCTACATGGTAATACGATACCGATTAAATAATACGGGACTTTTTTAAACTTTCCGATTCTACGATTTTAAAAATGTTTTGTGACAGTGTCAGAAGGACTGAGGTAATTTTTTAAAAAACACAATTGAGTCTGGAAGCTTTCAGACCCAAATTTTTTAAAATGTTTTCACAAAACTGGTCTGGAAATTTCCAGACCCTGGCAGATATTTTCCAGTAAACTCCCTAACTGCAAGTGTATACTCTTTTTTATATAAAGCTCATTAATTCTTCAACTTATAAGTTGTTTTGACAAATAAGTTATGCTTATAAAGTTGTGGGAAATACCATCTGCATTTTGCAATTGCTTTCATCTCTTTTAGAGTATTCAATCAGTAGTTAAAAGAATGCCTTCTAAACTCCAATGTAATTTAATTTAATAGGAAGGGAATCTGAATTATTTAGAAGCAGTAGAAAACTGTTTTTATATTTTCAAATGGCTTGACTTTTCTTCAAAAATAATTAAGTTGTTGAGCCAATAACAAATTCTAAAGTAGATAAATTAAAATGTTCATTATCAATGAACCAATCAGCAAACGAATTATTTTATACGCGGTTAAAATAGATATGTACTTGTGATCGGTTTTTTCTCATTAAATTTAATCCTGTAGTTCACAAACTTAGAAATAAATATCTGAAAAAATAGTATCATTTAGACTTTAGGACTGGTAGAACCTTCATTTGGAAAAGAATGATACAAACTTCGTTAGATTATTATTTTTGTTTTAATATTAAAATTACTTCAACTTGAGCAATTAAAGTTTGAATAAACATGTACATGTTTCAAATAATTGTTGTTTTGCTGGCTTTAAAAGCTACATATGGACTGCAAGATAACACTTTATTGAAATCTCAGTTCCTTGCTCATTTGATTCCAAATTATCTAACCGACTTCGAAATAGTTGTTATTGAAGATGAAAACAGTCCAACTTACTCACAAACCTTTAATTCCGAGCTATTGCAAACACTCTCCATGGAACATAGAGCCATCGAAATAATATCAAATCAGAATTTCACTCAACCAAAAATCGCTATTGGCAAGTATTCACAGTCGCAACCTAAGCTTTTCATTGCCAGAGTTTCTGACAAATTGTCAATCCCCAAAATCCTCACGATATGCCAAGCTATTTTAAATCCCAAGCTGATACACGACTCCTACTACATATTTGTCAATGACTCGAACCAAGAAATTTTTGATTGGAACATACTACAAAATGGAGCATTGAAAAATATTCCAAACAGGATGGAGATACGAACTGCATGGACACCTAAAAGAAGGGAATTGAGACTAATATTATGGTCATACCGTGATCATTGCCTCAAGTCATCAAAAGAATTCGGAAAAATACAAAATGGCTACGTTTTAATTGGCGTTTTTACACGATATGGAGAATACAAATCATACAAGGTATTTCCAAAATATTTAACTCAATTGAACAAAAAACCAATCAAATTAATCATGATCGACATCTACAACAACAGCAACATAGCCAGAGCATTCAAACTACCAAACTTTCCTTACAGAGCTCTACAACAAGTAGTCTTTGAAAGCATGGACTTTGGCATCGATAATGTTGTTGAATTTGAATGCGATCTTAGAGTTTTGGCAATCTGCTTCTAATGAGCTATTCAGATTCAAAATCGGATAAGTAGTTCTGGAGGAGTTGCAGCCGACAGACACACAAACAGAAGGACATTTATTGTGCTTTATATAAAAGGATGTGTCTGGTACATTTTGATTGCATTTGCTGCTTTCGTAGTTGAAATTCTTCTGTTGAAGATCAAAATGGTCATAAAAAACCTGAAGGTCTTCGTGATCTTATCTTGGAGATATGTTTTGCAACCACTAGCTGCATATGTGTGGGAGGATTTTATTTCAAAGATTCGTTTTTGGTCTCAAAGATTACGAATATTTTTTGCAGATTATTAGTTTCAGCTGGAGTAAATTTAGAAATTATTTTTCTTCTATCTTGTTAAAGGTTAAAGTATTGAAGATTAAGTAAGAAACACTTAGAACATATTGTAATTATATTATTACTTGGTAATCAATGTTATATATGTGAAGTTGTGCGGTATGAAGGTTGTAATCCTGACCTAATTCAAATCAAAGATTTAGCTTAACAATTAATACGATATATTATTATATATACGTACACACACCTGAAACAATGTACAAATTGTAAATATTAATCAGTAGTTTAAAGTCGATTTAGGCATTTTAAATTTAGTCTAGATGATTTATGGGTTAATGTTAGTAATTTAAATGCATTCAGATTACGTAAGGAGATTTTTTCTAAGAAATCACGCAAGTATTTAAATCTATCAAAATGTGTTTTCTTTTAAATAAATAATTAAATAGAATAATATAATCTACATAGTTTTCCTCAGTCAATTCGAATAGTCATTATAATTTGTTAACCCACCATTAAACATGTATGAGTCGTTTCAACTAATACCAGCCATCTTCACTTTTTAACCTACTAGAATGAATTTGCATTACAATGCCCCTAGCCCGCATGTAATTTTATTCTAATAGGTTAAAAAGTGAGAAGGACTGGTATTAGTTGAAACGACTCATATATCTATGTAGATATCTCGTAGATTAAATATCTCTGTTAGTACATTTACTTGATATAGTTGAAAATATAATGATATAGGACTGGAGAACCTAATCCAAATATTGAAAGGTTATGTCCACCTGAAGATACTCAATGTCTAAATATTTAATCACCTTCGGTGCAATAGGCAAAGTTTTAGTTTCGATTATTTGATAATTGATATGTTTAAAAAGGTCTGTAAATGAAATAATAAACTGAGTATAAAATGTCGAATAAACAAATTACGAGATCCAAACGTTCAATTCAAAGCAAGTTAATTCGTAGTAACCAGCATTAATTTTACTGCACAAAGCACTGAGGACAAACAACTGAATAATGAAAAATACGAATGTATTTTACATTCAATCCATCTGCATTCAATCGTGTTTAGTAGTGGAATTCAGCAGAGCAGATTCTATTCATTTCTGAAAACAAGAGAACCAGAAATAAATGGATCAATACTACCTGCCACGTGCTCTTTTATTGTCTAAATTCTCTGGACTTCAGTCAAACTAGATTTTAGAATCCCCTCTCTGTATGTAAATTTAGAGAATACTACAGACTTCATTGAGTTTTTTTAAGGTTTTCTTTCTCTTTTTACAATTTAAGGAAATCTTAATTGCTTTTTTTAGTAGTAATTACTACTTAGAAGAAGGAGGAAGGGGCTGAAGATATTGAACTATTGAAGTCTTTACAGACATTAGGGAAATCTTCAATGGGATATTTATGTTCCACCCAAACTTGATCTTAAAGCTTGTGCTTTGTACCTTGCGAGTTCAAATATTAGATTTGAATTATGTCGTAGCAGTGAACGATTTTGAATCCAATTTAAATATATTTGTATTTTTAACTTTAATTAATTTGATTTTTTAATTATATGAACTTTTACTTATATATTTTTAACTTCCTTTTTAAATATCTTGCTAAACCTCCGGCAAAAATAAATAGGAAAAATGTAGATTACCAAATTAAATTCATATTGAAGTAATTAGCACATTTCTTGATCATTTTAACAAATTTTTTTTTTATAAAGAACTAAAAACCAGTTTATTATAATCTGGGTTGGATTTTTCAACAATATTTAGAATGAAAACACAAATTTTCATGCACACTACGACACCAATTTCTAATCGGTTATTGCCTTCTTGGCTTTGAACTTTTGGACGAGACTTATTTCCAACTGCATTTCTGTCCCCAAGAGACCCATTTAGTCTTTAGTATTATGCCTCAAGAAATAAATTATAACGTCTTTCCCCTCTCAAGTCCTTTCATCCATTGGATCTAAATGTTTTACTTTTGTATTTAAAAAAAGTAAAACGAGGAACAAGAACAAAAGCCAAAAGGCAATAACCCTTTTCTCTCTTGAGCATTGGTAGACATTTCTTTAAAAAATATTTGAAAACAACAAAAATCACACTGAGATATTCTGATCATGTTTCAAAATATTCGATTACACGGTACTTTTTAACTTTTCTTACTCCTGTTCAGAAATTCTGGTGGAATTCGACGCAAAAGGACACTTCTAGGACAAAAAAGGTCTTTAACTTCTTGAGTGCCGTTCTGTGCAAAAATAGTCCCTGAACTCTACTAACTTTTGCTTAATAGTGAAAAGTTAGATCTGCGAGGATATCTGGCTAATAGTAAATATATAGATAGATATGAAGCAGGTAGTAGTAGTAGTATTTGGAGATATGGACGTCATGTGGTCAGTTTCTGCGTTTGACACAAAATAAAGTACCGGAAAATTGGACACGTTTCGGTCATTATGACAACTACAGTCCTTCGTAGGTCTAGTCACGTTTGTCAACTTTCCCATCCCTTTCTCTGTCCGTTTAAAAAGGGGAAATCCACAAATTACGAGACATATTTTTATTAAAAATTAGATACATACATAAACAGTTATTTGATGTTCGTAATTCTTTATTAGACTAAATCCCAGTTTCTAATAATACGGAATTCATGGAACAGACAAAAGACGAGTGGCTAATAGTATCCATTTTATATATGAGACCCCTGGGTTTTATTATGTCTGGTTTGATCTTACAACTCAAGTAATAAAATATGCTGATATAATAAGCTTGAGGTCAAATGCAAGGTATTTCTAGTTGTATGTTTAAAAATCTTAATTTTAATATCGTTTGATAGACAATGGTTTTGCGAAAACTCCAAAAAAAATTACATGTAAAATACGAGTTCTCTTCTTCGACGTCTTTGTTCTTATTTCGACTATTTCCTGGTCTTTCAGGATGAAAAGTCAATCCCTTTGTGCAATGCAATTCCGTATTTTATATCCTTTCGGTGGATATGAAGCAATAAAATCGTTGTTGAGATGGGTTAAGATAGATATAGATATATAGGAGTGAGTGGGTTGGATGAGACAAAAGGGAAAGCGTAACTAACACTAGACTGAAGAAAGTATAAAGGATTCTTTCCCTACTTAAGTCTTCTTTTGTATCCCAAAATCCTATTTCATTTGAAGGGTCTTTTACTTTTCTGGTAGGTTTTTATGCCAGAAATACACTTTGTCGAACACCAACATAAGAGGGAAATTATCTTAGGGTTCTACTCAAAGGGTTTGGGGTTAAATTTACCAAAATTTAGCAATTGTTTGTGTATGTATCTAGTTTTGGCGCAGATAGCGCTTAATAAATTTTATATTTCTTTTTTAAAACTAAACGTCAATTTTCTTTTTATTTCTATTTATTTTTTAACGATTTGCTTTCTTTTTTAACTTTCACGTGGTTTTAGATCGTGTAAACCATATTTAAAAACAAAATCAAAAAAATCCAAAATTTAACAATGTTGTTTTTTGCATTTAAAAACTATTTTTGTTGTTTTTATGTGTACCCGGAGTGACCTTGATTTTCGATCTCAATCTTGAATAACCAAGATCAGTTTATTGAACCATGCCATTCTATTATTATATTCTTTCAAAGAATATAATCTAGGGTGTATTTCGAAGGACGAAATCGTTACACAAGATTACTAGATGTTGAAATATATATATACATATACATACATATATCTAATAAGCATATTATTACACAAAGTCTCTTACGGAATACCCAAGCACGCACGGCCCTTTATATGTTCATAGTGAGTTTGATGAACTCAGTTTACTTTCATCTTACCCTGGATGAGAAAACTACTATATCGATCTTGAATTTTAACGCTTTTGATCTTCAAAATGTTCAAATCCATCTCTAACACTTTCTGCATTTTCCAACTTTTGAATTATTTAGTAGATAACCCCATAATAATATTTTATTCAAGCAAAGCTCTCCAAACTAAGCTGAGCTGAAGAAAGATTACTTACTTATAGGGAATCTGAAAGCCGTAGGAATAAAGCTCTAGAAATAATTATTATTCGAATTCGAAATTCAATAGCTATGGAAAGACTGATTTAAAATTCATTAATTCCAGGTTAAGAAATTTAAATGTGAAGGTAATAGTTCAGTGAACCTTATGTAACATTCTAATAAGATATGACAGTTGTGGTCATACACATTTAATGTTATAAGATTACTCTGCTATTTGACGGAGTAAGATTCTCACAGACTAGTCTATCTTTGTTCGGAAGTGGGTGTGTTTAGTAGTAGTAGGGGCTAGTATAATGATAATTATATTAAAATGTGGAACTAGATCAGAATCGCTATACATATGTATTACATATTTCTTATACTATAATACTACTACTAGTTATATTATTATTATCCGAGAGAAGTTTTAATGGTTGGAATTGTACATCAAGTGAAAGTGTGTCAGCCAGACGGTCCTTCCGCACTTAAAATTTAATTACTCTCACAGCCTTTCCTTCTGCTGTAATTATACGTGAATGCCAGCCAATCACAAGATTATAACTAAAAGCTTTTCATTCAATAATCAAACGAACTATAATCATTGTTTAAGTTTCACACTGCAGCAAAAAAGATGTTTTAGAGAAAAAGAGCTTAAGGTCAGTTAAGAAAATTTTGATAGAAATTCCAGATAATTTAAGCCATAATGTTAAATAAAAAAACTGACAACAATTGGTGGTAGTTCTTTAATGACATCTTGTGAAATGGCGTTCGATAATTAAAGTGGTACATTTTACTGGAATTTTAGCAGGTTTACAAACTAATTCGAATTTTTACTTGCTATTTTAAATTTTTTCCTACACCATTTAGAATTGTTTTTTCCACTGTTAGTTGAAATTGAAAATTATAAGCTGTATAACGTTTTTGAATTTGTCGTTTTATTTTATTTATCGTACAAACCTTTAAATAGAATTTTAAATCAGTTAGACCTTTTGTATTGATGAGAGTTTTAAACTTATACCAATTTGGTGTAAATCTCTAACATTAAATTCAAGCGAATTACAATTTTTATTCGAGATTGAAATTCTTTACGTAACTCTAGTTTATTCAAACCAAAACGATTTTAATCCTTTCGTTTGTGTAAATCTCTATTCTATTGTATTTCCATTTTAAATCAATTGTAGACAATTTGTGCTGTTCAAGGTTTTTAAAATTCTGGTTAGGTATACAAAACTAAATCTATTCAGGTCTAAAACCTAATGACTTCAGTAACAGAAATAAAGGCCTTTTTAAACCAACAAGCTTCTGCTATTGATCTCTTGCACATTATAAAACGTGAAGAAGGCTAAACTGAATTGTCAGCCGGTGAAAGCTTTCAACCCCCTTGAGGTTACTTAGAGAGAAAAACCGAAGAAAGCTAATCATACTAAACTGCTTTGGTTCCAGTTTCAAAAGAAAAAACCGAACCGGGTATTCTTCCGATGAAAGATATATAAAAACTGCTGCGTTCGTTACTTTAAAATATGGCTTTTCTGCACAATAGGATAAAGATAGTGACTCTGGGTCGGTAGATCGGTTAGCCGTGTATTTCGTCTTCTAAAGTCCAAAAGGGTTGAATAGTGGCAGTGGGTATATAATCTTTCTCTATTGTATAAATGAACTGTGTGGACTTTCCAAGTCTGAAAACTGACTGGGTTGTCGTCGGATACGGAAAGTTGTGACTTCAGCAATAAATTTATGAGATTTAAGAAACCAGATGAAATATTGTCTTCATTTCTGGACTTAAAACTCACCAAAAAAACCTTCCGTTTGGCACACATTTCTATCTACTAGATAGATACTCAAAACTGCCTAGGGACAAAATATCATTCAGACTTTCAACATCTTCATAATATTTGTAACTGTCCACAGTGCTTTTGTTTCTTTAAATATCCGGGTGGAAAAATTCCAATCTTATAATATTTAAACAACTGACGCCATAACTTTTAATAAACAGAGAATCAAAAAGTCAAAGGAACTTTTGCCCAATTAGACATTTTTAATGAATTAAGACCATAAAATATTTTAGAACTATGTCTGTATCATTGTATATAATTTTCCCCATATTATTATTTCATTAATAAAGTTTATTTAGGGCACAGAAGTCACTTCCTTCCTGCGTGAGTACTAACAATGGAGGGTACCCAACTGCTAAACGAGAGTTTGAATGTAAATAGTATAAATAGACTAATTTAACTATGCTGATTAGGAATATGACATTTTTAGCTCTGCCAAATTAGTCCTAGTATTTTTTATGAAGGTTTGAAGTTCGAAAATTGCATGGAAAACGGGT